>PVJA010004191.1:0-22198 GCA_004027025.1 Myocastor coypus | reverse complement strand
AAGTATTAGTAAACTCAGATGTATCAGAAGCAGGACTGCAATTAGTAAGCTATTTTCATCATTCTAAGTCTAATTTTAAGAGGATAACAAGTAGAAATGGAAAGTCTATGAACATCAAAGAAATTTCAAAATGTCTTTGACTGAATAGTAATAATATGGAAGAGATACCTTTTAGCTTCACCTTAATTCAATAGTTAAAAATGCATATGGCATAATAAAATGTAATGTCAGAATAAATTACTTAAAAAAATCTACTGCTGTTCTTCAAAGCTTTATCTATCAATTTTTAAAATAAAACTAAAAGAAAAATTAGGGTTTCTCAAAATAACTCTAAAACCAATGTTAGAATTTTCCCTATCAACTGATATGAAATACCTTATAAATTTTTGAATTTTAAAATCGATCCTAACATACATTTTTCCCATTTATACTTAAAATATTTGAAGATTAAATGAGAAAAATGGAGGACTATATTTTTTATAAGAAGTACGCACTAGAATCCAATATAAGTAAAAATGTTAAAGTATCAAACTGTGCACAGGAAGGAGTAAATATGTCGAATAAATATACATCACATGGGGACTCCAGAAACTTTAAGATTTTCCTAACTGAAATAGTTACATAATGCATTTAACTTTGAATGTGACTGCAATAGATATATTTTTTATTTAAATTTAAAATTATACTTAGAAAATATTCTCCCCAAGTACATATAATATCAATAGATAATTTTAATATAGCTTAAATTTTAGTAAATTGTTTCTGTTACAAAACTTTTAAAATCATACTCTCAACTTTTTTAGGTAATCTCTTTTAGGGGCTGAGGAAAATTAAATTACACTGGTTTCAAACTGAAATGTTTTACTCCCAACTTGTCATCCTCACAATGGATTACCTCACAATATATTACCATATATTGATAGATATCTTATTGTGCCCTCTGCTGTTCTGCATAGTCAAATTTCTGTCTCTTTTTTAGCCTAGTTGCTATCCAAGATGAATGCTTACCTCAACCTCTCTTGGTCTCCCTTTTCCAGTGTGGTTGCTCTAGTTGTTTCAGTAACAAAACAAGTCTTAAATCAGAATGACATGAAATGGTGCATTGATAGTGGGTCTAACTCTCTACACATCATGTTCCATGTATTCCTTGCGACATCGAAACTGGCAGCTTCAAGGTTTGGCCTCTGTGAATTACCTAACTGAAAACAAATCACATATATTAGATGGCTAATTTGCTTTTCATCCTTTATCTTGGTTTCTTCTCTTTACAGAACTACGAAACTTCTCTTCATAAATAATCTTTGATATATATAATAAACATTCTGACTACTATTACTAACAGTACTAAAATTCACCAATATTTATATGCATGTGAGTATATTGGTTGGGAGAAATATTAGCTCTATAAATCCTTAGGTAAAAGTAGAATAACTTTAGATAGTGCCTTTTACATTGTATGCAAAAGAATTTGTTTTATTTTCCCACATCTTACAAAATTGTATGCCATCAAAACATTATTTTCCATCATGACAAATAAGAGCATGCTGCTGCTATTCTTAAGAACTTTTAAACTAGTTGGAAAGATGGACAGTAAGTAAAAGCTATCATATCATGCCATTAATAACACTATAAAAACAATGAATACAAAAAGAAATAAAGAGTCAAGGCTACTAATGGGACTAGCATGATCAATAATGCACTGGAGGTGGGCACAAGCTCCCAGAACTGAGAGCCATGTAGTGAGATGGGAGCAGCAGAGCTGCCACGTATGTTAAAAACTGACACTGCCAAGGAAGCTCTGGCTCAGGTCATGACAAGCACTGCAGCCTCTCTGGAGTAGGAACCATGTTCCCATGAGATGCAGGAGAACTCATCTGTTCTTTGGTTTTCACCTTTTAGCTTTGTTTCCAAGCAATTTTGGTGCATAAAGGTATTTACAGTTTATAAAGTCATTTTTGTTCGACTATTTGTTTATGGCATCAAATATTTCAGTCTAAGAATATTAAACTTCCTTTTCCTTTTACGATTTTTATAGTTTTAGTCTTTTACATTTACATTTTGGGTTTATATAGCATATATTTGTCTTACTAAGTGTGGTGTAGATGATATTTATGCTTTCTTATATGGCTAAACAGTTGTGACAAAGGGGAAAAGTCTGTCTGTCTATATCTATCTATCTATCTATCTATCTATCATCTCTATCATATATTTTCCACCTGTCCATTGATGTATATACTTATATATTAATATGTACTTATTTTATATATTTATATATATATATATATTTAATATATCCATTTAGTGCACATGTATATGTAGTGAACCATTTTTGACACAGATTTAAAAGTGACCTTTATCATACATTAAATATCCTTTTAAAAAAGTGTCATTCTCCTTTGTATTTAATTCAGCTGAAATGCTTCTAATCCTATGTCTTTAAAACACTGTAGTATTTTATTGCATGTTATTATATGGCAGAGAAATTTCTCATCATTGCTTTGCAGAATTTTTCAGGTATGTCCAAATAATCCTTATAATTAACAGGTATAGATTAAAAGTGGCTGCTTTTTTCTAGTGTTGCAGACCAATTAACTGTGTTTTACTTTAGGAAAAAGTTCTTGGATTTAATTATTAATCATATTATTTTTGCATTCAAATTTGTGAATCTAATTTTACAACCTTTATACGTTCGTTTATTTTGCTTTCCTTAAGTTTACATTATCATATTTCTTCTATGTAAATTTAATATATGATACTTATTTTTTCTTGTTTGGTGGCTTATACATATGATTACAAAGAACTGAAGGTATATTAAGGATAATGTTTCTAAATATGCTTATCTGAATCATTTTATAAATAAATTCTTACTCCAAAATTTGCTGGAACCTTTGTTCCAGCGTAGGTTCTAATTTCTGTAACCTTTCTCATTATTATTTCAATTTATACATTTTTTATTGATTTAGTGAACTATGAAAATCTTATTCTTTAGTTCACATATTTATACAAAATAAATTTATCATACAAATGATTTTATAGTTGTTAAAAAGAATGTGATTGTAACTTATTTAATTATCATCGTGATCAATTTTGAACTGAATATATCCTAGTTCTTCAATTTCTTTTCTTATAAAGTTTCTTTTTGTGGAATAAGTAGAAACTTAGAAACTTCTCGGAACACAGTGTTTAACTTTATTGAGAAAAATACATGACATGATTGATACCATATTGACCTATGAATGTCCAAAATGCAGTTCTTTTCTTTTAAGGATTGAAGATTCACTAGCAGTAATGAAATAGTAAAGTTCCATGTTTCCTTCACTCAGTTTGTTCTACAAAATCCACACTTTGGTACTTTTCTAGTCTGCATTTGTGTAGAAAAAAAAAAATATTTGAGACTAGAAACTTTCTAGGAAAGGTCACTGATATAGCTCACCAGGTTGGGGATCTTATTTGCTGGGACTAAGGTACATATCGCAGCATTGAAGTGAAAGGGAGGAGCAGACAACAACATGGCTGTCTACTTAACCAGAAGAGACCATAGACAGGAGGCCTGCGATATGAAACCTACTCTTTCACAGCTCACATTCAGAAGCACGCACTCCACAAAACTAACTTCTGTGCCTTCTGAGCACAGTGCTCCCAGGACGGTGTATCCTAAAGCAGGTCTAGACTTGGATGTCCTTGCGTCTCCCATGAATCTTTAAGAGGCAAACTACCTCTAAGTCACAACAAATTTATAAATGGATGAATAATACTTTTTTTGTTGTTGTTGTCTTCACTTTTGTAGCCCAGGCTGGTCTCGAACTCACACCAATCCTCCTGCCTCAGCCTCCCGAGTGCTGGGATTACAGGCGTGAGCCACCATGCCCGGCTAAATAATACCTTATAAACAAGGAAATATTGAATAATAATAGAATCCCTAATAGATATTAATCTCATTCTATTCTTTCCTTGCTTTATATGTCCCAAGTAATTTTAGGCCTTTTATTTTATTTTATCATTATCATTATCATTATTATTATTATTATTGTTGTTGTTGTTGTTGCTATTGTTATTATTATTTGTGAGTGTGTGCATGCGTGTGTTTGTGTGTGTGTGTGTGCAAGGTCTTACTATGCAACTCAGACTCCTAGTGATCCTCCTGTTTTCAGCCTTCCCAGTGCTAGGACTACAGGTGTGCACTATCACGCACTGGTTCCGTCACTGGCTCAGCAGCAGGGGCAGGGCAGGTGCAGTATGTGGCACGAGGGATTGAACCCAGGCCTCTGTGCTTGCCTCAGCAGGTGTTTAGTCTGAAGGCCATTTATTTTAGTGTTTGAATTAAATTAGAAAACCTGGTAGTTGCATTACAGAAAATTTGTGCATTGTTTCCTTATATTATTATTCTATTTTTTACTCTTTTTGATTTGTAGTATAAATATAAAATAGATCCCTTTTACCAGAATACAGTTTTCACATATATGATTTAATGTAATTTAAAACCTAATTCTTTAAGGTAATTAAATGTATCCTACATCCCTTTTCTTCCCAAATTGTATAACTCAAAGACACATTTGAAAATGCCAAGCAATTATCTGCTAAGCTGAACTCGCACTTCTTGAAAAATATGGTGGAGATGAATAATATGGCATTATGATTTAAAAGCTGATCTTACCTCTACTTAGTTGAACATAAAAGAAAATACATGACCTGCTAATAGTAAGCCTCAAGTATATAGTAGTACATCACTGCCAAAACAAGGCATTAAAAGATCTTTCTGCTCAGTTGTAGTTTGATATCTGCTGCATAAGTCTAAGCAGACACTTCCTTGACCTTGAAAATCTAAAAGCATAATCAGTGATCAACTAATAGCAGCTGCTCAGGCACTGCGTATGATAGGTACTTTCTGCTGCACCACAGATGTTTACCTCATCTGAAGAACCCATCCTGTCAGGCACCCAGTAAACAATGTTTGTCTCTCTGGAAATGCCACAGACTGTAAGTACCAAACTTACCAACAACAGCTATTTTAAGAGTCCATTAATATTAAAAACATCATCATACTCATGTGTAAATTTGATCTATCAGTGATTAGGTAACCATTAGTAAAATTGTGGATTTGCTTTAAGTTCACTGATGATATAATTAGCCAGTAGAGTCATTCAAGGGCATAGTGAATGAATATATATATATATATATATATGATTCTGCAGCAAAAATAACAAGCTCCACAGCCTCAGTTCAAGCTGAGCACACTGTTTGTATGCATATTGGTCATAAAGATATGCATGAAACATGTAATTGGACAATCAGGAAAAGAAATCCAAAAATCTTATTTTATATAGCTATCTGACTTCAAGATGGACAATTATGGAGCTTATCAAATGTAGAAAATACATGCAAATAGACCTTATGCAAAACGCCTTTTACTTGCTAGGCATTGCATTAGATGCTTGGGACGTAAAGAAAGACTCATGTCATACTAGCAAAGTGAGCATAAACAAAACAGAGTGCAAGACTCATCTCAAAGTCGATTATTTCTGCACTCTGCGATGGACTTTTCAAGTAATGGTTGTTCAGGCAGTGTTTTTTTAATCACAAGAAAACCAGATATATGACTAGATATTCGCTCTCATTTTGGGGAAAAGCAAACTATGATTGACCCCAAGAAAGATAACTTTGGCATTAAAAGCAAGTGAACCATTGGAAAAGCAGTCATAGGAACAAGAGAAGACTCTGTAATTTTATGTAGATCTACCCAATAGAAAATTGCTATGGAAATAGTTAAAACTCTGAAGATTTATTTAGTAGAAAAATTGCACCCAGAAAGTAAGAATTCATAAAAAAAGAAGTGACAGTGCTATGATATCCAGAGATGTTATTTGAGCATTGATGAGGTGACATTGTGTTCATCATAGGTCACAGAATTTAAAATGAGCAACTAGAGCCAGATAACTGATGCAATTTATAGAAGACATTAATGGGGGCATGAAAACCTTTATTTTGGCTAAGTCTTCACCAATATCTTAATTGAAAGCTAATGAAAATGTGTCATAGGAATTTTTAACCTATATGTAGTATTTACAAAAGCATTACTCTAAATTTAGCTCAGCCAGAATACCATTTTATCCACAAGAGTTATTTTCCAAGACTTCTTCCATTGGGTACCTAAAACCACATATGTCACCAACTCTATACATAGAGTGGAACCTCATTTCCTCAATTCATGAAAATCTATTCTATGATTCTGAAAGACAGTCATCTTTGTTTATGTGAGTTTACCCTTTTAAAAAATTATCACTTTTGAAGAGCTGTTATGGCTTGGTTCTAGATGTCTTCCAAAGCTTCATGTGTTGATAGGTGGGAATTTACAGAGCTGTCTGAATACAGTGTGTGTGATAATGGGATTAGGATATGTGGTAACTAAATAGGCTTAACAGAGTTCTGCATGTGGGTAATGGATGCTATACCCTAGGTATGGCTGGTAACTAGTAAGTTTATAGCGTAGATGGAATATAAGAGGACAGAAGGAGACCAGACTTGCTGCTGCTTCACTGTCTCCTGCCTAATGTGTCAATGATGACTTCTTCTCTGTGATTCCCCTCTGGTAGCCAGCCACCCTGCCTTGGGCTAAGCAAACCATGGACTGAAAACTCCACAAACTTTAACCTGAGATATGTAACTTGCTTTAAAATTAGGTGCCCAGCATTATGTCTCAGTCACTAGAAATAACTAAAATAGGAGATAAATTTACTATGTAGCTTACACAGTTTTGTATTATATTTGAGTATCTATGTTATTGATAGAAATAGTCTTTTAATTCATGACGTGGATAAATATCTTCTCTCTTTTCTTGTGCACGGTCTCACTATGAAGTTTAAACTCAAAGTGATCCTCCTGTTTCCAGCAACTACAGTGATGGGATTGCAAGCATGTGCCACCATGCCCAGACTCAGTTTCTGGCCCTCACATGCAGTCGTGGGGCTTGCATGGCATGTGGTTCCAGAAATTAAACCCTGTTCTCTGCATGTGCCTAATCAGGTACTCAGTCTACTGAGCTATCTCACAGCCCCCTCTCCTTTTTTCATCAGTCTTTCAAGTTATATATATCAGCTTATTGCTGTTTCATGAATGTTTTAGCTACTATTTTCTCATTGCTGTGATAAATACCCAACATTCAAAATGAGGGAAGGAAAGATATGTTTAACTCACAGTTACTCGAGGTTTCATACCTTAAAAGAGACTGAATTATGTAGCAAGTCCTTGGGCCCTTATTTGCTCAGGAGGCTGGGGCACTGCCCTATCCAGAATAACCTTGTTTGTACCTCAGAGAGATGACCAGCAGCATATGCTGTCAGTTTCACAGTTCATTCCTCTCTGGCCACACTCCTTGACTCCTGCCCTGGTCCTTTGGCCCTGTGCTTCAAGCCACTTGCTCCTCAAGCTCTGTCTGTCCTATTCTATATATGAGGCTTTGGAGGGGGGAAACTAGACACAGACCATAACATTCCAACTTTGAATCCCCAAAGTCTCATGCACATCCCTTTGTTCCAAAGGTATCTTAGTCGGTCTCTAAGAGTTGCCAAAGTTCCAACAGTTTCAGCATTGCTGAAAAGTCCAAGTCCCAAGTCTCCTCCAAGATCCAAGGCAAACTCTCAACTGTGAACCCCTATACAAATGAAAAGGTAAATACATCCAACATTCAAAGGCACAAGATAAACCCTGCCACATCAAAAGGTATACACAGGGGAATACAAACTACTGGGACCAAAACAAGTCCAAAATCCACCAGGGCAAACATTGAGTCCTGTAAGTCCATATGGAACATCCAAACATCTGAAGCAATCTGCGGCAAATGGTGAGTTCCATGTGGCTCTGCCCGTATGGTACTCTTGTTGGTAGCTCCCATAGCCTCTCTCTGAGGCTGGCTTTGCTCCCTCCTTGCAGTTTTCCTTAGATGATCTATGCTCCTGTTTTTTCCAAACTTCGAGGGTTTCCACTGTATAGGTTTCTCGCTCATAACTTTACACACTGCCCTCTCTGGGGCACCAAGGCCTTCTTCTGAAATCGAGGTGGAAGCCTTCTTACCTCAGAATTCCTGCATTTTTCATGCATCTAAAACCAATGCCACATGGATGACGCCACGGGCTGCCGCCAGCTGGAGAAGTAGGCAGGATTCCTTCTCTATTAGCTGTAAGGGTTGAGTGCCTGGATTTCTGAGCACTCTGACCCTGATTCCAAGAGACAAATTCTCTATGCCTACACCATTCTGTGATCTGGTGGGGCCACCACCTCCATTCTAGAATGGGGCTCTGTGGCTTTCTCCTCAAAGCCAAGTCCCTCACCCTTGCAATTATGAGGCTTCCAAGGCCAAGAACCTGCCACCACCTGTGACACCCTCAGGACATCTTTTCTATTCTGTTACTCCTGGGCAATGGAGATCTCAGCTCTATCTTTGCAGTCCACAGCCTTCCTGGCACTTACTTTCTGGCCAAATTCACATTTTAAATCATTCTGCTGGATTCTTTGCTCTTCATTCTCATCATATATTTGGCAAAGAGCCCCAACAATAACCATGCCACTGCCCCAATATTTGACTGCTTTGAGATTTCCTTTAAAAGATTAATCAGTCCTCCATGTTTAATCTCAGTCTCAGAGAGAGTCTCTGGACATGGACAAGATTTAGAGAAACACAAGTGATCTGGAGTCCCACAATCAATGCAGTCCTCCTTCCTAGTAGAAACTTTTCCAGCCTGGTCTGTACAGTCAGGCTTCTTATCAGCATTTTGGTCTGAGCTCTAACCAGAATCTCCCCATCAGAATATCTGAAGCTGTTCCAGCACTTTGCTTGTAGGTGACATCTCCAAAGATCTCCTACCTCTTCCCATAAAGCCATTCCCTAAAGTTGGTAATCCACATGATCATGTTTAGACATAGCAACAAGCTCTACTCCTCTGGTACCAAATTCTCTCATCGTGCTGACTTTGGCAGCACATATACCAAATTCTGTCTTAGTTACCCTTTTCTCATTGCTGGGATAAATACCCAATACTCAAAATGAGGGAAGGAAAGGTTTGTTCACAGTTACTGGAGGATTCATAGTTTAAAGCAGCCTGAGTTATATAACATGTCCTTAGAGCCTTATTTGCTCAGGAGGCACCATCCTGTCCAGAATGACCCTCTACACCTCGGAGAGATCTCAGGCAGCATGTGCTATCATTCTCACAGTTCACTCTCTGGCCCCACCTTTGAAACTACTTGTTGCTCCTTGAGCCATGTCTATCCTATTCCTTGCATGAAGTTTTTGGGGGACTAAATACAAATCATAACAATTAACCGACAATTTAATCTTTTGACATCATATCTCTTAGTTTTAGGTGACCAGGACCCCAATACAAGGGTTTGTAGTTTATTTAGAAGATCAAATAATCACTGTTAGCAGGTAGAAAAAATGCAATGAAGGTAGACAAATCATCCGTTCCCAAGGTATGGATGATGATGATTTATTTTCTTGGAAATAATTTAGGAATCAGTATAAAGCTCATTCCCTGAAATTATTGTACAGACTTAACACAGAGTAAGAATGCTGTAGAAGACACGCATAAATTCCTGTAAGTTGTTGATTAAGAAGTTGTAAGAAATAGAGCAGAGCAAAAAAAAAAAAAAAAAATTATGGGAGGTGTCTAATTTGAGGAGTAGCATTAAGAGAAATAAAAATGATAGGCAGAAATAGAATGGTGTGAAGTAAGCTACCACTCTGTGATAATCATATACTGAAAAGACATTCTGTAATGACAGAGTGGCCACAGCAAAGCCGCTGAGGAAGCCACTGGTATTATTAAAACATAGAAAATAGGTCAATATCACGGGAGCTAATGGATTGCGTAGTAAATTATAGTAGATGAATTTCAAGAGGAAAAATCAGATTATGAACTATGTTTCAATCATGTTAATGACTTTGATATAATTCTAAAAGCACTGAAACATGAGGGCAGCATTTTGAGTAGAGAGGAAATATAATCTGACATAAAGTAAAGGGTTAATTCTAAGTGATGTGTGAAGACTCGAAATAGATAAACTCAGCGTTTATCTAGGTGAAGAACAGCCTAAAAGTGATGCTTGCTATAGCATGGTGCAAGGAGTAGGAGTGATGTGAGCCTTATAAGGCACCCTGTAGTCACAGATGAGAATGACAGATTTGCTAGGAGATCAAATGACAGGTGTAATACATTTGAATGGCTTCAAAAGCATTTGAGTAATCTGGGTGAATGGTGATATTTCTTACTAAAATGTTGAAAGTAATTAGGGGCAATCTTTTCTTTCTTTTATTTTGTTTGGTTTTCAGTATTGTTTTGTGTGTTTGTTTTTCATATAAGTGGCACTAGGAATTGAACCCAGGGCAGTCTGGAAGCAGAAGATAGGGTAAAAAGAAATCAATAGTTAAATTTTAGTTCTGCACTATTCCTTTATAATGTGTTTTAATGTCCAGTAAAGCAAGGACAATTTCATTGCTGTTTTTTCAGAATGTCATTGTTTTTGTGCAGTTATATTGTCATGTAAATTTTGTAATTTAATTTCTAAGAACTATGAAAAATAAAGTTGATATTTTGTAAGTATTAATGGCATTTTTAGAATAAGTTTGAAGGACTGACATTTTTTACATGAAAGTGAATTATTAATTGATGAAGCTAAAGATTCTTATATTGAAAGATACTGCTTATATTCTAAGAAGAAAATTCTCTTGTTTGAGAAACCCATTTTTAAAAATATTTACGCCAAGGTTATATTTCTTACTACTTTTAATGTTCTTACAATTTGACCTCCAATTTTTTGTTTGTGGCGAATTGATACTTATATGCTAAATACATTAGTTCCTTGTTTTCACACTCTCTCCTTTACCTTCATGCCCTGAATATCCGTATCTGTGCTACTTTCTTTTTATTTGTGCATATTACAGTGCCTAATGTTTACACTCCAACTGTGGAATCTGTATACATACATAACATAAATGAATCAGTTAGATTAGGATTTTAAGAATAGCTGTCCTATAGTAACGCTCTTTTCAGGGTTTAATTGATCGTATTTACTGAAAAAAGATATGTATTTGATTCCTTTTGACATATTGGAACACAGTGAAATTCCTAATTGAATTCTAATTCATATCTTACAAACAAGAATCACTGAAAGATGCTAAAGTTAGTTGGCAATGCCATGATAAAAGAGAGTTACTTAATTTCAAGGTATTTCTCAAAATTATTATCTATTGTGTAAGGTAAAGTGCTAATATTGCAAATGAAAAGTGAGACACACATCACATAATTTATATTAAACACTGACAAAAATTAAATAAAAGAAAGGTAGACTGTATTTTCCCTCTGATACAGGAAGTGCACAACATCGTTTACACTATGCTATTGATTAAAGTGGATACAGAAATCATGAGAAAGCGTCATAGAAATTGTGATATATTTGACACAAAAATATTCTGCATTTTTCAAACATCACATACAAAATGATACAGGTAAGTACCGTCCCTCATCAGAGGAGTCACAGCACAGGACAGTTAAATGTATCAAGTAAATTAGAACTGGATTCTGACCTAAGTGAAGGGTATAAGTGGACAGAAGCTTTAATCTAAATAATATTGACAATTAACTCACAAAATTGTATGTAACTTTTTGGACTTGATCATTATGCAATGATTTATTCATACTTTAACTCTTAGGAAGTCATATTTGGTACTCTTGTGCAAGTTTTTACAAATCTATTTGATTTGAGGGATGACCAAATAGCTTAGTGGATTAAAGCACCTGCAAACAGCCACAGGGGCCAGGGGTTCAATCCCTGGGCCTGCCATGCCAGCCCTGCCCCTGGGTCCTGCTGAGCTGGCAATTGAGACTGGGCGTGGTCACATGCACTTGTAATCCCACCTCTTGGGAGGCTATAAATGGGCAGACCACTAGGAGTCTGACTTAGTAGTGAGACCATGAACACCCTGTAAACCCTTCCCTGAATACTAAATCAATCAATCAGTCAACCAACCAATCAATCAGTCAATCAATCAATCAATCAATCTACTTCAATTTGAAATGTTAAACAAGAAATATTTGTTATTAGAGTAGTATTATATGACTTGTGGAAGAAACTATATGCACAAAAATAGATTCATTGGTATCTTGGTCACTTTCCTCATTTCTGGCACAGAATACACAACACCTATAAGTAAGCAGCGTCTTATTTTGGATCACATTTCAATAGTTTCTGTGCTTGCAACTTTTCTGGTGGTTTCCTGAAAGCAGAGTGGAAAGGGGGAGGTATCAGGGAAGGGCTACACAGTGTACCCCAGGGACCTGCCTCTTCCTGACAAACTTCTGTACCCACTTCCTAACAGCAAGTCAACCATCTTATCCCCATAATGTTTTACCTTCTAGTAAAATATAAACAACCAAAGGGCAGACATGTACTTAGATCTACACTATAATACCTTTTGCAGTTTAATGTTGTCTCTATAAATGTTTCAAATAAATCGTTAAAACTACAATAAGATGTTAAAATAAAATGTAAACAAGATAGGACACCTACAAAGACCAATATTAAAATGGATTTCCTACTTCACAGTAAAAAGATGTGATATTAGCTGCACATACTGACACATGCACACATAATGTGAGCACTTGAGAAAGCTGGGGTGAGGAGATCACTAGTTAAAGTTTTACCCATGCAACTACATGACTGGAGGAGACCCTGTCTCAAATTAAACCATAAAAAGCAGTGGGGATGTAGGTCAATGCAAGGACCTTGGATTCAACCTCTAGTTCAAAAGAAAGTAAAAATAAAGAAAGAAAGAAAGAAAGAAAGAAAGAAAGACAAAAGGGGAAAAAAAGGAGGGGAAGAAAAAGCTAAGAAGACAGAAAAAATATAGAATGATATCTTTAAGGAGCTGAAGAAAATAATAATAGTATAATATTCTACTTTTTTGCAAAATGGAATTGGGAGATAATTCTTAACCACTAATCTAGTCTACATGACATATTAAGGAAAAGATACCTGTAACAAAATTTAAAATACAAAACAGTTGGTGAGATTAAAATTAAGCATTCATTGAATTTAAATATATTAGAAATTTTAATGAAAAACTACTACAAGGTTAACTATTCTTTTGGACTTAATACTTATGGATAATAAAAATGTATTGCAATAATAAAGTAGACTTGGGGAAAGTTAAACAGAAATATAGAGTTCTAATGATATTGAACTATTTGGAGATTAGTAAAATGCAAAGTCAGAACATAGACTATAATAAATTGGATATCTTCTAAAATTTCCAACTTCTAATTTAATATAGTCACTATATGTCCCCGATCTTATTTTTTGTGAGTAGGATCTCAAAGCCCAAAATATCAGAGGCGGAAAGAAAAAAAGTGATAGAAATATGTAAATGGGGGATTCATTTAATTTCTACTTCTTGCTCCTAAGATCCATTTCGATAATGGGAGAAAATGTATCATATACTGGACTCTACTTTAGAGATGCATTATGTATCCTGGCAATGTTGCCCAAGAATGGCAAGATCTTCCCACTATTTTTGACTCTGTACCTGAGGCTTCAAACATAATTTCAGTTACTTCCGTGGGCTATATGAACACAATGCTGTCATAAAATCTGTGAATTAAGCCCTGTGACCACCCTAGATTTCTTACGTAGTAAATTTATTAGTCGGAGTGATAATGCTAGGAAAAACAACAGCAATGCATAGGCTGTTTTGCAGTTCCGTGGATGGCGTTAGTGTGGGCCAGGCAAACCCACATCAAGGATATATGTGTAAATCCGTTAAGACCAAAGAACAGTGCGCCTCATGATACACAAAATCAAACTTAGTCACCCAGGCTTTGTACAGACGGCTAATTCTGCTGAAAAACAGTATAGCTTGAGAATGTTAGGGGTCATTCTGTTTCAGAAGCCAGTTGAGACAGCAGTATCAGGAGGAGACTGACTGACACACGCAGAGTCATTCATCTGGATTTTTAAAACTCTCCCTTGTAAAATGCTGCTTTGGGTTAAATTTACATATGATGCAAACATCTTCACACTCTATGCTTTTTTTTTTAATATTATGGACAGCTCAGCCTGCCCTGGGGGTGGGGCTGATACAGCATGTGGTGCAGAGGATCAAACCACTGTCCCTGCAGTTGCCTAAGCTTGCATAAGCAGGTGCTTTAAACCACTGAGCCGTCTCGCCGGTCCCCCTATGCTATGCTTTTTAATGAGTTCTACTCATATACCTTCTTAGCAGAATTCTTTCTAAATCCTAGACCATTTGGAAATATAAACCATATCTCACCAATAAGTAAAAACCTCTACCTCTACCTCTGACTTTCTAGACAAAAGTACTCAGATATATTGTTCAACGTACCTCTCACAGGGAGAAGTTTGTTCTTCGATTGTGTTGAGGGTGGTCACAGGCCAGGGCACTGTGACACAGGGATTCACTTTCAGGTAATAGCAGCATCGTACATGTATCTATCTGAAAAGCCAAGACTGAGTATTTTCAGATAACTAGGAATAGAAAGCTTCCTCCTCTTTCATAGTTTTTCCATCCATTTGCCACATTTCTAAACTGCTTTTAAAAAGTTAAGAGCAGTTATAACTCATCAATGAACCACTACTGGTCTCTAAGTTTTCAAAATACAGACAATTTTTTTCTGTAATAAATGGTAAGGACTTTCCAGCAATATAATGTATACCTCTTAAACCTTTGGGAAACAAAAAATGTAGATTATCTCACTTAAGTCTGTTCTCTAGTTGTATCTATTTGCTGACAAAAGACTCAGATTTATTATAGCTGAATAATACTCCATTGTGTAAAAATACCACATCTTCCTTATCCATTCTTCTGGGAGCCTGTGGCTTAGCTCAGTTGTTTAAGAGCCAGCTCTGGCAAATGTA
Source organism: Myocastor coypus (assembly GCA_004027025.1). NCBI lineage: Eukaryota > Metazoa > Chordata > Mammalia > Rodentia > Myocastoridae > Myocastor > Myocastor coypus. The sequence goes on along the minus strand of PVJA010004191.1, from coordinate 7,273 downwards.
GTCAGGCACAGGGGACTGGGATTTGATCCCTGGCTCCACAAACTTTACTTCACCCACACTTAAGGCAACCTGAGCAAGCCAAAACATAATAATAATCCTTGCCATTCTTTATTTGACGGGCATCTGGGTTCTTTCCAGGATTTAAATAGGACAAATTGAACTGCTATAAACATGGGTGCACATATATCGCTGTGGTGTGGTTTTCAGTTTTTTCTGGAGAAAAACACAGGAGAAGAATAACTGGCCTGGATGGGACCTCCAATCCTAGCTTTTGGAGGAATGCCCACACTGATTTCCACAGAGGTTGTACCAGTCTGCACTCTCACAGTGCAGAAGGGTTCCTTTTTCTCCACAGCCCCTCCAGCATTTGTTATTGGTTGACTTCTTGATGTCCACCACTCCTTCTGGGATGAGATGGAATCTCAGTGTTAATTTAAGTTGCCCTTCTCACATGACCAATGATGTTGGACATTTTTTCATATATTTACTTACCATCTGTATTTCTTCCTCTGAGAAGTGTGTATTCATCTTAGATGCCCATATTTTTTCCATTTTATGTATTTGGTACAGGGTCTCACTACGCAGCTAGGGCTTGTAGTGATCATCTTGTTTTCAGCCTCTCCAGTACTGGAATTGCAGGTGTGCACCATTATGTCCAGACTCAGTCAGCTAAGCGTGCCCCAGGGGTGGGCACAGGGCCAGCAGGGCAGGTGGGATGAAGGATCAGACTCTGGTCCCTGTGCTTGCCAAAGCAGGCACTTAGTCTCTAAACTATCTCACTGGCCATACCTGTCAGATGCCTATATTTGAGTTTTGTCTTTGAATCTGGGGAACCTGTTTATTTACTTATTTTTTGTATGTTTTAGACAGAAGGCCTTTGTGTGCAGGAAAATTGGATATAATTTTTCTCAGTTTGATAGTTTTCTTTTTACTCTGTTAGAGATTTGCTTGGAAGTATAGAAACTGTTCAAAAGATGAGATCCCAAGTAAAATAAATCAGACCCATATGTGCAAACATTGCCTCCTTAGTGTGAGAACACAAAAGAGAAAAATGAAATCTGAAGGGCGCAACAGACACTGGTCAAAGGAAATGAACTTATTCAAAAGGAAAGAGTTGGGGTGGGCAGATAGCTCAGTAGGATAAGCACTTATCTGGCAAGCACAAGGGGCTGAGTTCAATCCCTAGTTCCACAATAAAAATAAAAAAAATAAAAAAGGAAAGAGTTATGGAGTGGGGGAAAGAGAAAGAGATTTATCTGTGTATGTAAGTAGGATGGCTTGGACAACTGTACTGTCCATTTCTGCTGCTCTATAGAAAGGAGCAGTTAGTGCTCTAATTTGTTTTATTTCCCCTTTCAACTGTTTCTTTTTGTCTTCTTAATTTTGTATGCATTTCTTTCTTTCTTCTTGCAATTTTACATGCATATACCTGGTAAAATATGAATAACTAGGTGGAAGACAACACTGTATTACAACAAATACTGTGAAATTCATATTACTTAGTTAAGCAAAAATCTGCACCTGCACTGCTTGTAACATTGTTAGTTTTAATTCTAATTTGTACTCTTTGAAAAATAAAAAATCTACATTAAAAAAATGTAAGTTTGTCTGTTCGTAAATGTCAATCTGCATAAAAGCAAACCTAATACACACTCCTCATTGTGTTTATTTGCTTAGTTGTATGTGGTCTTTGCTTGATTTCAGATACATAAGCCTCCTGCATTGAAGTAGGGCAACTTATAATAAAACATGCAATGGAACAGCTATTATCTTCCGAGTTTTCCCATCATGCTGTGAATGTTACTGAAAGAAACATTAGTGACCCGTAACGATGCTGCAATGGGACATGCCTCGTCAAATCCAAACTACAGAGCATCAACTCCTGGAGCCATCTAATGACTGTCATTGTCATCAGAAGGAGTTATCCTATTTCTTCCATCTGTCAGAATTATGTATGAATGACATGGTTTCTCAAAAGCATATTTGTTCTTCCAATGTACAAGCTATATAGAATTTTTAATTTATCTTAAAATTTCCATCTTTGAATCTTAGGTCTTACTTTAATTTGTTGTCCCTCTCTCTTCATTGAGGTCATTTTTGAAATGTGCAATGTTTTACACTTCAAAGTGTACTATAAGGCCAGAGAAACACTCCTCCCTCCATGGATTATAATGAGGTCTCCAGATGAAAGCAACCAGGTTAAAGTTAAAATTACAGTCTTCCTTAGAATTTAATTAGCAATTACAAATTCATCTCTACCTGTTTTGCAATAATTTTAAATTCTCAGGAAACATTCGCATCAATCACATTATTAAAGAATATAAATTCTTTTAGAATGGTAAACTGCTACCTGAATATTCTTAAGAATTTTGTCCCATGAGAAATATTGGGACAAAGCTCAAAAAAATTGGGACAAAGCTCAAAACAAAGCTCAAATAAATCAAATTTCAATGAAGTAACATTGTTTTCAGAAAAGTTCATACACAAATACCATTTATTTTGTCTGTAGCCCTCTTAAAGGACAATTCTTGGTACAAGCCCAGCAGATATTTAAAAACTTAATCCATCTAAATTAAAAGAGGGTAAGCCAGATAGGTCTGTGCACTAGTCTACATTTGGATCCTTGGCATACCGTGCCAGCACTGCTCCCAGGGCATGCTGAGAAGGTGATTGAGACTGCATCTGGTGGCACGCTCCTGTAATTCCAGCACTTGAGAGGCTGAAAACAGGAGGATCACTATGAGTCTGATCTATGTAGTGGACCCTGTAGACCCTATACTAAATACGTTAAAAATAAAATAAAATAAAAAAATTAATGAAAAGATAATATTTTTAAACTTTTTCCTAAAAAATTGTTTGTAAAACAAGAATATATTTAAGCATATTTCCACCCTGTGTATGAGAATATACAGGGTGTATGGAATAATTTTCCAGTTTGTCTTCCTCTCTGCTCACTTTTTAGAAAGTTCATCTACTTCTTCTCTCATTTAAAAGATTTCCCTTGAGATTTAACCCCCAGTGTCAGTTACTGTAACATATTTTGGTAAAGTTATTGGAGAAGCCTGACTATTGCATTTAAAATGAAGCTTAATTTAGATGATCAAAATCATTCTGCACCAGGACTACAAGCTATTAAACAATATTTACTGGCATTTCCTTTCTTCCAGTACTTCACAAAAGGTCTTCTAGGAAAAGAAGAGGTAATTGATGTGGACTATGTTGAGCTATGAAAGCTGATATGTAGTTGAAATTAAGAAAGTTCATGCTGGGGGCCCAGCGGGATGGCTCAGTGGTCTAAAGCGCCTGCTTGGGAAAGCTTGGGAGGCTTCAAGGACCGCGGTTCGATCCCTGGCACCACATGCTGCACCAGCCCTGCCCTCAGGGCGGGCTGAGCCGGCCATAAAAATGAGTAAATAAACAAACAAAGGTTCTGAAACAAGAAAAAAATAAATAAAATAAAAACATTAAAAAAAAAAAAAGAAAGTTCATGCTATGAATTTATTCACATATATTTTCATTTAAGTTCATGTTCAGCAAAAATTTCAAGAAACACGAATTATTTGTAAAGCAGCTAGAAGGGTGTTCTTTATGATTTTGAAACATTAGAGGCCAGGTATGGAAGATAAACTTAGTGCACACTGGAATTCTTATTCCAAATGCAAATTCTACTTTTTTTCCATGTTGTTAAGATTCTTTGAGGGAGTTAATAAAATTCATAGCACGCTTAGAATTAAGAAAGGGAGTATAATTAACTTAAATCATGAATGACTATTCTTTCCCCACTAGCTACAAAGAAGCCTGATAAATCTGGAATTAAACTCCCTAAAATATACATAAGTAAAGACAAAATAGATATAAAATACTTCTAAATAGTGAAATCTACTCGGTTTTAAAAATGATGCCCAGTAACACCTGTATCAGGTAGAATTTTCAAATTTATCCCATAAGACTCAGTAGAGAAGAGTAGAATTCACCAGAAAATACAATATATACTGTAATTTAATAAAAAAGAAAAATTGGTATGCTTTATGGAACTTTTATTTATGACTATTGCAGATGCAGTTAAAGACAGTGATACAAGACAGAGAGTATATGTTTACCTTTCTAGAAATTCAGAACCTTATGGGTAACTTTAATATTTATTTTTGTAACTATATGCTGAGAATTATCCCAGCTCAAAGATAAAATTTGACTTTGTGTGCAGGAAGGTTATCAGAAAATGTTTTTTTGAAGACATGTCACATGAATTTATTCTTGACATGTGAGTAAAAGATTTCCGGTGAAAAAAAAGATAGGAAGAAGAGCCCGGCAGGATGGCTCAGTGGTCTAAAGTGCCTGCTTAGGAAAGCTTAGGCGGCTTCAGGGACCATGATTCAATCCCCGGCATCACATGCTGCGCCAGCCCTGCCCTCAGGGCAGGCTGAGCCAGCCATAAAAACAAACAAACAAACAAACAAATAAATAAATAAACAAACAAACAAAGAAAAGTTCTGAAACAAGAAAAAAAAAAGATAGGAAGAAGATATCTCAAGCATAATGTTCAGACTGAGCCTAAACAGAGTAGAGAGTGCTAGGGGGGCATGCAGTTCTTCATTGTTGTAGTGTAAGTATGAAGTAGACTGACCATAAAAAAAATTAAGAGATATAGCCTGGGGTTATTTCATTGAGGACATTTTACTGAAACATAGAAATTTGAATTTCGACTTGTGGGTAATAAGCCTTCATCGGGACTGTTTACAAAGTGAACTCTGTCAGGGTCTTTTGTCAAAATAAACACTCTGCCAATAGAGCAGGAGAGAGGGAGGAAATGTTGGTTTAGTTGGTAAACATCTGATGGTTGATCTAAATTCAGAAAGAGTACACACAGAGGCACATAGATTCAATACACAATGAGAAATTATCATCATGAGAAGTTGTTTAGAACACAGAGAGTGAGAGAATAAGAGGAGTCAAATATGCTTGCCAAGAGAAGAAATACATTTTAGATTTATAAGAGAGGTTTATCCCTCTACCTGCTAAACTTAAAAAAGAACAAAGTTTATCAAACCGTCTGGGAAGGGTAGCCTTGCGTTTGAGAAAGTAAAGCAAAAACTAATGTTTGTTTTGAAGACTATACTATAAGGCTAGAATGTATTTATCTTGCTACTTCTCTGTGGCCTGGTAAAATAGAATTTAACACTGAAAATGAGTAATTTTTCTTCAAATTAACATTTTATCTCATTTTTGATGCTTACATTTATTATAAGACACACAAAAATCTTCTAACTGAAAAATTTATAGACTGCCTTAGAAAAACAACGTAAAAAAAACAGGACATCTTATCCAACTTTAGTCAGTGCATGCATTCCATGATTTAATCCACAATGGAGTAGTTACTCTATCTCAACTGCTCATGGTGAGAAAAATTCAGTGATTAGTAGGAGTGAGTTTCGAAACTGTGAAATCCTTAAGGGAACAGAACATGTCTTTGGCAACCTTAGCCATGGAACTTCACATTCCATTCTGCACTTAATAGGAAGACAGAGTGGTACATATGTAGTTGATTGACACTGAAATAAAATTATTTTACTAATTAATTTACTGCAATTTTACTAATTAATTTAATCATTCATTTCACTCAATAAAATATTTTAGAAAGCATGTCAATCCAATATGTTTATGACTGAAGTCAGTGCTGAATTTATTGATAACTGGACTAACTAGAATATTTTTAATCATATTGTACCATATCATAAAACTAAGATAAATAAACATAAGCATTTCTATATACAATAATATTCCACTGAGTAAAAAATACCACATAAAACTGCTCAGCCTCTAACCGTCAAGCAAAGAACACTCCTGTTCCTGTCTTTCTCACACACCTTAGAGACAAAGGCTTACTCAAGTATAATTGCTTATTCCAAATTTAATCATTGGTTCTTTTTTTTCTTTGTGATATTCACATATTTCTTCCCATTGTGGTGAAAGTTGTTTATATAAACTCTTTAAACTCTTTAAAATTCTGTAGAATGCAAACATATCTAAAATAGATTTGCTGCAAGGAAAAAAAAATCACCATTTATTATCTACTTAATTGTTTCCATGAATTTTATCTGTTGCTTTACACATATTTAATTAAAATCGAAAATTTTCTACAAGTGGTACCTAATTTTTCATGGCACAGATTAAGTAATTCCTTAAATTGCCACAGGCATATAGAAATCAATGAGCTATCAAGTGTATCTCCAGGACTCAGGCCACAGTCCTGCCACTGAACCACTAGTCAAGCAAGTGCACATTAGAGGAGCTCTCCATCTTCCATATGTCAGGCTTCAAATAGATAATACCTTCCCAATTCCTATGTTTTCAGTATTAATTTCCTGAAACATAAAACAGTGAAAATTCAGCTGTGTGTGGTGGAACATGCCTGTAATCCCAGCACTTGGGAGGCTGAGACAGGAGGATAAGTGAGGGTTCGAGACCAGCTTGGCCTACAAAAGTGAGCTCAAGGCCAGCCTGAACTGCATAGTGAGATCTTGTCTCAAAAAGAGAGACAAAAAAAAGAAAATTCAGTGCCTCACTCTGTGTTTTATTTTCTCATATCTATAAATGCTGGTACCATTTTCCTTTTTATTATATTTCTTTCTAAGAGACAAAACAAAATACAAAATTTCAAAACAAGACAAAAGGAAATAAATAATGGTTATTACATTGCATATTATTATCTTCAAAGTAGTTGCTCAAGGCTGGGCAGAGAGCTCAGTGGTCTGAATACCTGCCTGACAAGTTCAAGATTCTGAGTTCAATCCAAGTTTCATCCCCAGTACCAATTTTTTTTTTTTTTTTTTTTTTCAGTGCTGGGGATTGAACTCAGGATCCTCAGCTTGCCAGGCAAGTGCTTATTCTACTAAGCTATCTCTCTCAACCCTGGTACCACTTGCCTTGCTGGCCCTGAAACCATAACATACTGAGCAGGCCACCAAAAGTGGATGTAGAGGCACATACCTGCCTGTAATCCCCGCTCTGGGGAGGCTAAGATCAGAGGATCACTATGTATCTAAACTGTGTAGTGAGACCCTGTATCAGATAAATAAAGTAAAATAGAAATAAAAAGTAATTGTATACCACTCCAGCCATGCAGAATTGATTAAACAATGTAAGTATTAACTGTTCATTTCAATGAACAGTTAGAAATTAGTAGCACAGTTATCTTAGATAACATATATATATATATATATATATATATATATATATATATATGTATGTATGTATGTATGTTTTTTTTCTCTTA
>PVJA010004190.1:0-88230 GCA_004027025.1 Myocastor coypus | reverse complement strand
AAAAAAAAAAAAAAAAAAAAAAAAAAAAAAAAAAAAAAAAAAAAAAAAAAAAAAAAAAAAAAAAAAAAAAAAAAAAAAAAAAAAAAAAAAAAAAAAAAAAAAAAAAAAAAAAAAAAAAAAACTCATCCAAGCAAATATAAGCAAGATAATTCAGAAAAGTTTTATAAAAGAAAAGTTTTTATAAGTAAATGCAACATATTTCCATAAAGAAATCAAGACAGAGATGTTGGAGCCATAAAAAGAATAGGTAGAGAACAAAATGACTTAGAAATTGTGTTGATCATCGCACTAACGTGAGTTAAAGAGCTAAAGAATACAAGTTTCATAGTGAAGTGTGTAACGTTCATTTGCATCATTAGTCTTAGAAAATTTTCGACACTACTTTTCCTTCAGTCCATCTGCTTTTAATAGTGCTGGGGCGGAAATGTCCCTGATGGAGCTTGTCTCCTACTTCAAGGCCTTGTGACTCAGGGTCTTTTTTCTTTTCCATTTTCCGGCCTGCAGATGTTGTCCAGCCAACACCGGAAGGCTGGCACCCTACGTATACAGGTTTGAAGAAATTCGGTAGAGCTCATGGTGCCCCCTGGTGAGCAAGTTTCGGACAGTAGATGGCCGCAGTCAGCTAAGACCGCCCTGGGCTGCTCTTATTCTAGTCTATTTACATAACATCAGACCCCTCCCAAAGGTTTAATAGAGCTACTCAGGATAGTAATGGATTCATTCATGCAATCTTTTTCAGAATTACCTCGCTTTATGGTCAAATAATAAATCTATCGTACTCTGAGTCTTGGATCTATCTCTGCTTTCAGATCTTTTCAAATGGAAGTATCTTCATCCTCATCATATTTTTTAGGACTTTCCTTGCGGAAAGCATGGCACTTACTTTCTACACATGTAATGTGATTCCTATTATATTTTGAAATTTATAATATTAACTGTCCATATTTTTAAAAATCTGAAGTTAGCAGTAATTAATTATGCATAACATTGTATAAATGAGAATTATAGGGAAGAGGAAAATTTGGATATGTTTACCTAGTGGTTTACCAATAACTGGTCTGAGGTTCTGGTTCATTTATTTTTTGTATTTCACATTTCTTAGAACATATTTTTCACCATAGCTTTCAAACTCTTGAAATGATGTTTGCACCCAAGTTTGTTTGGCTTAGCAATCACTGCTTCCCGCGATACGAATATACTGACTTTAGGTAAAGCCATCTGCTGAAAAATCCCTGAGTATTTGTCTTTTACTCCAGGTTAGACCTCTAGCTTTTTTTGTTGTGGGATTTTTTTTTTTTTATATATATATAACTTGTCTTATCCTGAGGAAGACTTGATATTCTAAGTGATGCTTCCTTTGCCACTTGGCGAGATCACTATTTTACAGCAAAAGTGTAGAAAATGGGAATATGCTATGTAGGATTACTTTATCAAGAATACATAGAACATGATATATTACAAGGAATATACGTAGAATAACAGAGAAAACACTATAAATATGAAGATCCTCATTTGAGCTATGGAAGCATCTTCACTTAAGTCAGTCTACCACATGGTATCCTGATTCTTATATTTTTGAATTATTTAACTCTGCATTTGGGAGCCACTAGTAATCAACCAGAAAATCCAACTAGAGGATTCTGTACCTGATCGGGAAGGTCCAAAACAAAGCAAACAAAAACTCCCTGAACCAATTTCTTTTGATGTTGTTTATTAGCTATATCACCTGGCCCAAGTAAGGGCATGTCCCCAGATATTATGTCGCGTGTTCCTTCCATCTGTATTCTGATTTCACAAAATCCTGTGCTTATATTGCTTACTGGTGAGTAGGAAGGAGGATGTTGATACACTTACTCATAGCTTGTTTTCTAATTCTTTTTGCCTTCATCATTATTCTTCATTTCTGCTCCTCCCTCTCCTTCCTCTTCTTCCTGCCTCTCTCCTGGCCTCTCCTCACCCTCTTCTCTATTTCACTCTCTCCATTGATTCCTGTCTCTCTCTCGGTTTCACACTCATTGACAGCCTTTCCTGCCACACTTCTAGTGCTAGTCAAGACTACATTTAGAACTTCCAAAGAAGATGCTAGCATAGGGCTACACACTTGGAAAGTGGATAAAAAATTATGGATAGCAGTAATACACTGGGTTGAACATTTATCCTAAACAGCTTGGTCACTATATACCAAGATAAAGGCAACAAGAACTGAAGGTCCTAAAAGGTATGAAAGCACTCTTTCACCTTCATAAGGGTCAATGTATGACTACATCTGGTACAAAGCACTCAGTAGTAAGAAGCGTTTTGCAAATTGGCCACAGTCCCTGCAATACAGCAAGACGACACTCATAGTGAGTCCTGGATGATGATGACCTTCAGTGCGTCCTTGAAATCAGGCACAGCTCCTTGTCCCATTCTCGCATAATGGTGCGGCTGCCTGCTTGCAGCACCTCTAGTTCGCTTTACTCCAACAGCCTCGGGATTCCTTGTAGCTCATCTGAAATCCAGACTCAGATTTCACCAACGTTGACCTTTGCTACTAGATACTTTGCTCGTACAGTCCAGTTTAAGATCACTGTTCTATGAGCTTCTTAGCACGAGTAACATCACAGAGAAGTTCCCAGCAGCAATTTGAGATTCTGTGCTGGAAACCAATGATTTACCAATGAAGCCGTATATTGAGGAAGCTGCACCGCCACTCGATTTGGAGTCAGCTGAAATACGGCTTAATCATCAAAACAAATTAAACAAAGTATATTGAATCTTAAATTAGCAAAACCTCTTATTTCATCTCAAGGTGCTACTTAGCTGAGTCCCCATACACTACTGTATTTCAAATTAATGGACTCAAAAGGCAAAGCAGTAATTTGTTTTACATTTCGCTGGGATACAGCAGGAAATACAATCGCCTTGGAGGACAGGCAAGTGTGCCTTGTGGAGGTCCTGGCTACACTCTTGTCTCTTGAAGAAATGAAATAGAAATGAGAGTTTTAGCAAAAGCAACTTAAACATTTTCAGAAATAGCAATACCTTTTCTACATATACTATTAGTCTCAACTCTCCGTAGGTGACTTTATTAGTTCTAAAACAATGAGTTACTACAAAGTTACTAAGGCTTGTTTGTAGTACTGTATGAGAACATTACACGTAACCAACTCGGAAAAACCAATAGACTGGAAACAAATATTGGTCAGAATTCTACTTGGTCTATAATATCCGTAATGTGAAGGGTGCTCTGCTTGCTTGGTGATATCTATAGGTAAGCTGTAATAAATGCTCAATGCCAAAATTACATAAATTAATAATTGTCTTACAGAGCCATTTTAGAACATTAATAGTACATGTAGTATTGATGAAAGTTCTAAAATATCCCCATGTAATTACAGTACACTGATACTAAGACACCAAAAATATAATTTAGAGAAAGGATTTGCTGGGGAAACTGAAAAATTAAATGAACAGGATTGAAAATTGAACTCTATCTCTCCACAAAAGAGTGTCAAAGATCTGAAACCATGAGATCTAGAAGAAGTGTAGGCAAAATACTTTAACATATCAGTATAGCGAACTTTTATGAACCTTTAAGAAATGAAAGAAAACAAAAGCAAAAACTTACAAGCAAGACTATTCCAACTGAGAAAAGTGTGGGTAGTAAAAAATAATCAGCAAAATGAACGCAACATGTACCAAATGGAAAACATTTACAAAATAATTGTCAAATCTACTATGTAAGAAATATGAAGTGCATCAAGAGTAAACTACTATCGCTGAACAAAAGACATAAAACTATCCTTCAAAAGAGAAGAAATTCAAGTTCCCAAAGTTCCCAACAAATGTCTCAAAAATATGTTTAGGTTCATTAGCTCTCAGGGAAATTAATGCAAGTCAACTGCCCAGAGAGATGCTATTTCATCTCACTTAGACTCTTATTCAAAAGATCCTTCAATGAAAAGGAATATTTAGAGAATTGTAAACCCTTATACTTTTTTTGTTACACTGTAAGTTTATAGTTAGTAAAATAAACCAATTTCTTTATAAAGGAGCACGCTTATTAAATCAGAGTCTGATTTTCCCCACTAGAGGATGAGATTGCGATGCATTTTGTCCCATGGGTACATATGAGTAAATGCCATTTGAAATAAATGTCTTTTTATTACATGGATGTATTACATGGATATTTGCCTTAATTTTTTTAAATTAATGCCAAGAGAGAAGAAGAAAAAAATCAAAAAATAAAAATAAATAAATAAATAAATAAAAATAAAAAAAGAAGAAAAAATCGGCATATAAGTGAAGGCTTTACCCTACAACTAGTGGTCAAATAGCATCTAATTACTGCAAATTATTTCTTTCACTGGAGTCACTTTCATTTAAGTTTCCAAAAGAGCATTTATACTATATTTAATTTTCTGAGAAATAAAAAATACTATATTACATGAAATATTTCATTTTTAGCAGCTAAATATTTATTTCTATTGAAATTATTATTGGATTGGTAAAACAAGACAAATGCTTAACAGTTTCCCCCTATGAAAAGAAGATGTGGGGACCTTGGACCGAAAGGTGATAAGTGTGTTGAAAACGTTGGTGGCATGAGAAGCTCCACAGGACATCTAGGTCAGATACTCTGAGAGTCACCCAGGTTACACCATTTATTCATCTTGCTTTTCAGGTCAGCTTGACTTTTACTTTGAAATAAATTCCTTGAGTCCAGGATCCTTCAACACCACTCTTTCCGGCCATCTCTGTGTAATCACCAGATTTGGACTGAAAACCATTGTTTATAGTCAACCTCGCAGTTATCCACTCTCTCTTGCCACCAGGTGCTGAGCCTCTTACAGTTTGAAACTCTTTAAATGTACATCCCAACCTTCTATTCTCAAAAACTTCATTTGTGATATCCTTTTATAAGAAGATACTCAGCATCGTAGATTTTGATCTCCGAGTCTATCTTTTAGCTGATTTTTGGTCTCATTGTTTATATCTTTATGAACTTGCAACACTCAATTTCTGATCTCAGCTCAGAATATTCTCAGAAGTTGCTTTTATAATGTTGTGGCCTGACTTTTCAAAACCTCCATTTGAGAAAGTTTTGCTTTTATAGCTCATTATGGAAACCTACTTGAATCTTGTACTGTAGTTAGAGTAGGCTTTGGACTCTATTATTTTATTTAATACCTACATCAAAATGTAAGATTTTAAATTTCTAAATTTTGCTGAACAAAAATATGATTCAAAGATTCTAAAATTCCTATAATTCCACTTTTTGCCCCTTATCTCTTAAAATATATGTTGTGAACTTTCATTAATATTGTAGGCTTTGCCTTCGACTGCCATTCTGAAGTCTTTCAAGCTTACTATGCTAATCCATTAACTTGTCCTTAGGTAGCTCTGCAGGAAATTGAGTTATTGGGCAAAAACCTGATTCATTAAGAAGAAAACTTTATTACTATTCTACCCATCTAGGCTTCAGTTTTTAAAAGTAAAATATTAAAAGAAAGAATGATGCAACAAACATGAATATAAACCTGCATAAAATGCTACAAAACATGTTAATTAATGGTGCACGGACTTTATCATACTACAAGAGAATAAGCTACTCATTGTTAGAAGCATTGCATTAACACGTACTGTGTCTTCAGACCTGCAAATATTCACAGTGTGCAACATATGTTTTGTGATGTAGTTCAATATGTTGTATTTGATAAGTTAATGAGTTAACTTTGCATCTATCAAATATCAAAATTCTACAGCATTGATATTATCAATTTAGTAATTAAGTTTGAAATTAGGCCTATACCTTAATAAAAGAAATGTTCAGCTTTCTTTACTATCAAACCTGCAAATAGGTGCACCGCTGGAAGCAGAAATTTAAATTCTAAGAATCACTATCTAGTTATAGCTCTCAAGTTCTTGTGTTTACAAACAACTGGATAAGAAAACTGGAAAACTGAGACAAAGTGTTGAAAGGTCAAGTTTTTGAAAAGCAAAAATATAATGAAATATCGTTTAAATAACAAAGTAATTCATAATTGATTAGGGACCCTAGGGGTTAAAAAACAGTTTGGACCTCTTGATCTGGGCAGATAGAGTGGGCAGTGGCAGATAGATCCATACAGATGATCTTTTTGGAAAAGCAAATTCTAATATCTTATTAGCAGAAAGAAATATTGGATATTAGGAAGTATTTCAAGTCCATTTCTCAAGGAGTTAAGAAAATAAGGTCATATGTTACCCATTTTGAGGTGTGTGTGTGTGTGTGTGTGTGCATGTGTATATGTGTATGTGTGTGTGTGTGTGTGTGTGTGTGCTTGCACAGGGTCTCACTATGCAGCTTGGACTTGTACTGATCCACCTGACTTGTGCCTCCCTAGTGCTGAGATTACAGGCATGGCCACCATGCTAGGACTCTGTCACCAGCTCAGTGTGCCCAGGGGCAGGGCTGGCACAGTGTGCTGTGACAGGGCTCCAACCCTGGCCTCTGCACTTACCTAGACAAGCACTTTGTTTGCTGGGCTATAACACCAGCCCTTATTTGTTACCCATTTTGATTTCTGGAGAGAGTAACACACATTATTTTTTAATATATTATGTTGTGTCATGTACTTTGACATCTCTCCCCCGTCAGTATGACCTTTCTTTCTCTGTGTTTTCTGTCTCTCTATGTGTCACTGTCTGTCTGTCTCTCTGTGTCTCTCTCTGTATGTCTCTCTGTCTCTGTCTGTCTGTCTTCCTATCTCTCTTCTCTCTCTCTCTACTCTCTCTCGCTCTCTCTCTCTACTCTCTCTCGCTCTCTCTCTCTCTCTGCATTACTTTATCCCAAAGTGTAATAGGACAGAAATAAAAATTCATCAGTAGGACAATGAAAGAAATGCTTCATATATTCTGAAGTGTTTGTCTGACAGCTAAGCTTCACACAGTTGTCATTTGTGTTGGTTGTGTGTAGAGCTGCCTACTTCCCACAGGAGAAGCAATCTTGTGCAAGAATGGGATCCCATAAGCATGATTTTCAGAATATTTTGCAAGGAAGGGGATTAGGATTAGTAGGACTTGTTTAATAGTAAGCCACCACTCTCAGAAAAACTCAGAAACATGGTTTTCAAACTGGGTATTTATTGTACTTCTCCAGACAATTTTGCATTCAGAAATTATAAAGTCAGTACTTTCTTTTATTTTCTAAGCTGGTTGCCTGATTTATTTAACTTAAGATTGTGGCCCTAAGGTGCAATTTTGGGTGTCTTTTGTTCTTCACTTTTCTTTTCTTTTCTTTCCTTTCCTTTTCTCTTTTCATTCTTCTTTCTTCCTTGCTGTCTTTCCTTCCTTCTTTCTTTTTCAAGACAGAGACTAGCTGTGTAGTTCAGGCTAGTGTTGAACTCACTATATTATCCAAGTTGGCCCCATGCTTGAGGTAATCCTCTTCCCAGTTCAGTACTTTCTGTGCTAAGCATGACGCTCACCTGAGGAGGTTGGTATGCACTCTTAATCAAGTAAACAAGGTCAAAATCTCGCATAAGAGCAAAAGCAGTTTTATTAGGATTTGCTTCAGGGTCCTGTGTGTTGGCTTTTCATGTCTGACTTCAGATTTAGTATCTTCTTTAAAAAACTTGTTTCTTACTCCAAGACTATCTTTTAAAACATATTTTCTTGTAATAATTATTTTTCATGTTACATGGATATTTGAGCTATCATTTCATGTCTGGTGTGAGGGTAGGAATAAAAAAGTCTATTTTTATTTCATTTTATTTTATTTTGAAGAGTAGAAGGAAAAGCAAAAACAAATAGCAGAAACAAAGACAGATTTTGAAGACAAAAATAGCAAAATAACTAAGGCTGTTATAATCTATTATTATCATCAATTCTGTTGCTCAGATTAACAGATACAAGTATGCAAGATAGGACAAATAATTGAATGTTCATACTTGCTTTCATTAGTTTTATTGCTGTTTTGCTTTTTAAAAAAATTTGTTTACTGTATTTATTTATTTATTTATTTAGGAACTGGGGTGCAAACTCATGACCTTACAGTTTCCAGTCAGGCACTTGTGACGTGGAGCTATTTCTCTGGTCCCAATTTTTCATTTTTTATATTTTATTTATTTATTTATGTATTTATTTTTTGTGGCCAGCTCAGCCCACCCTGGGTGCGGGGCTCACATGCCATGAGGTTCTGGGAATCAAACCACGGTCCCTGTGCTTGCCTAAACTTGCCTAAGTAGGTACTTTAGATGGCTGAGTTATGTCACTAGCCCAAAATGATTTTAAGGAGAGTATAATAATAATAATTGATAAGATATTAGAAATGATACACATTTAGAAGACCAAGACAAGAGGTATTCAACTAAGGCTTTTGTTTTACACATTGCTGTCCTCAATGTGCTTGCTCAGATTGCATACATCAGCATAGAGTTAGTCAAAGTGAACATTCTACATATTAGCTGCTATTTTCTAATAAGTGATGGAAATTATTCGTACAATCATCTCAGCCACGCTGCATATATAATTTCATGATTTCCCCCTTCCTTTTTTCCCTATCTTTTTCTTTTATTTTCCTTGTTTAGTCACTATGTTGAAATAGTTTCTGTTTTACTCTATCTATTGTACCTTTCAGATTTTATTTATCATTTCACTTTCTTACAGTAAGGAGACAATATGATATTCACACATGTGGTCAAATGTACTTCACTTATGAATACAGCCTCCAGTTGCATCTAGTCACCAATAGACCCCTCAAGTTTGTCTTTATTTATAACTGAGTTCTATTCTCTTGCACAAAACTATCACATCTTTTTCATCTGTTCCTTAGGTGATGGACCTTTTTTGTTGTTTCCAAGATTTGGCTTTTTCAAATTGTGCTTCTATAAGCACAGGTGCAAATATATCACCATGGTATGATACTTGTAGTTCTTTTTTTTTTTTTTTTTTTTTTTTTTTTTTTTTTTTTTTTTTTTTTTTTTTTTTTTTTTTTTTTTTTTTTTTTTTTTTTTTTTTTTTTTTTTCAGGGTCTCACTAGGCAGTTCAGGCTGGCCTTGGGCTCACTTTTGTGGCCCAGGCTGGTCTCAAACTCACACCTATCCTCCTGCCTCAGCCTCCCAAGTGCTGGGATTACAGACGTGTGCCACCATGTCCGGCTGATATTTGTAGTTCTTTTGGGAAAATACCTGAAGGAGAATAGCTGGATTGAATGGGATTTCCGGTCCTAGATTTTGAGGAGACTCCATACTGATTTCCGTAGTGGCTGTACGAGTCCACATTCCCACCAACAGTAGACAAGGTGCCTTTTACCTCATAGCCTCTCTCCATTCGTTATCAGTTGATTTCTTTAAGATAGGCATTCTTTCTTGGTTGACGTGGTATCTCAATGTTATTTCAATTTGCATTTCTAAAATAACCAGTGAAGTGAAACAATTTTTCATGTATTTATTTGCCATATGTATTTCTTTTGCTCAGAAGAGTGTATTCATCTGATGTCTATTTTTGGTCTAGGTCTTCATATTTTGTGGGTCTGATTTTTTGTTTTTAATTTTTATATAGTCTCCATAGAAGTCCTTTCTCTGAGTAACTGTTGATTAACAGTTTTTCCTAATTTGGATTGTCTTTTCACTCTGCTGGTGATTTCTTGTGAGATGAAGAAATTTCTCAATGAGATGAGATCCAACTTTTTGATTCTTTGAAATATTTCCTGTGCAGTTTGGTTTCTGTTCATGAACTCTCTGCCTACCCCATGTCTTCAAGATTTCCACCTATCTTCTCTGCTAGTATATTGTGTTTATGTTTTGATATTTAGCCCTTTATCCTACTTTGACTTTAATTTAGTGCATGGTTATAGACCTAGGTATAGTTTTAGTTGTTGGCAAGTAGAGTGCCAGTTTTTCCAGGAGCTTTTGTTAAAGAGGCTATCTTTCTTCCAGGGAACATGTCTGACCTTTTGTCCAAGATGACTGAATATGTTCACAGTTTTATTTTTATCTTCTAATCTGTTTTCTTAATCCTGGGGTCTTTTTTTTTTTTTTCCAGTACCATGCTGGTTTTATCACTGTAGCTCTGCAGTATAATTTCCACACAAGGACTCCAATGCCTCATGTCTTCCCTTTGTTGCGCAGTTTTGCTTTGCTATTGTATATCTTTTGAGGTTCTAAATAATTTTTAGGAATGACTTCTCTAGATCTATGAAGTACATGGACAATATTTTGATAGGGATTGCATTAAATCTATTTAACAGTTTTGAGAATACCGCCATTTTCACAATGCTGATTCTTCCTATTCAAGAGCAAGGAATATTTTTGCATTTTCTGATATTCTCAGAGTACTGCCAGTTTCGTTATATAGATCTTTTACTTACTTTGTTGGATTAGTTCCTAAGTATTTCAATTTTTGCTGCTATTGTGAAGGGCACTGTTTAACTAGTTTTTTTCCGAGTAAGTTTGTAATCTGTGTGGTGAATTACTATTGATTTTTGGGTGTTGGTTTTGTATTCTGCTAGACTACTGAATTAGTGTTTTGGAGTTTTTTGGGTCTTCCAAGTAGAGTATCATGTCATCTACAAATCATGATAGTTTGACTTCTTTCTTCTCTATTCTTATTCCTTTATTTCTCTGTCTTGTCTAATGGATCTAGCTAATGATTCCAGAACTAATGACCTTTTTTTTTTTTTAGAATAGAAAATGTATTGGGAAAGAAAGATTCTTTCTAAGAGGGGAACAGAAGGAGGGCCTGAGTGGGTTGTCCCCAACTAATGCCCTTCTGATGTTTTGCAATGTCAGTAATGATTTCACTGTCCAGGAACAGTTCACATTTTCCATTCCGTGTGCCAAACTAGGATTTTGCTTTTGTTTCTTTCATTTGCACAGTCTTCCATGTTTCCATTGTTGGACTCTATATCCCGCTTCAAAATACAAAATTAAACTTTTTGCAAAAAGTACTTTACATTTTCTGTCACGTAACTTGGTCTTTTGTTGTATGGAAGTCATGGGAAATATGAAAATAAATATAGGCTAGATCATAGGTAGGTGGATAACACGTGAATGACTACATAGATTAGATGATCGAGGAGGCCAGCCCTTTCACCTTATCCTCTAGCTCAAAGGAATGATAGTTGTAAGGATCATGTACTATATCTTCCACATTACTACTACATTTCCATGTTACTCGCACTTGGGAAAAATGCTTGCACACTCTACTAATCTGTATATTTTGCTTATGAGAACAGGTTTGTAAAGCAAAATGCTTACGTTCTTTGCATGGAGCTGGCACAGGCGCCTAATGCATCGTCACTCATCCCCCCTTACTCCTCCCCCTCTTCCTTTGAGAATAGTCTATTTCTCTACACCATTTTATCTACATTTTATCTTTTTGTTTTCTTATATAACCATCTGGCAACTATTCAAAAAAACCAAACATTGAGAAACCTTTCAACATCTAAGCTTGTGTGTCTGATCTCTGTCATTAATTATTATGGCCTTGATCCTCACCCATTTTCCTGAAAGTGACTCAAACTTCCATTTTAATGAGTGTCTTGCTTTTCAAGTGCATGTTTTTAGAATCTATTACGTTTTAAATTTCAAATTAAAAGCTTGGGCTTTCAACACATCGTCTCATTTTTTCCATTACCTTTTGTTTTGGTGAAATATTCATGACATAAAATTTGCCATTTGAAGAACTTAAGTTTTATAATTTCATTGTTTTAAACACATTCCCCATGCTGTGTAACCATCACTTCTATAAATTTTCCAAATATATTCCCCACTCCAAAGAGCGCCTGTATTAAGCAGCAACTCTATTTCCTCCACTGTGGTGACCTCTAATCTACAATTTTTTTTGTCTTTTTGAGACAGGGTCTCATTATGCAGTTCAGACTGGCCTTGACCTCAATTTGGTAGCCCAGGCTGGTCTCAAACTCTCACTGATCCTCCTGCCTCAGCCTCCCGAGTGCTGGGATTACAGGCATGCGCCACCACGCTTGGTTAATCCACATTATTTCTTCATGACCTTGTCAATTCCACATGTATCTTTCACTGTAATGTGACAATTTTTCTATTAACTTTGGATTATTTTACGTAGCATTCTTTTCAAAATTTAGCTATGCTTAAGTTGGTGTCAGAAGTTCACTTATTCTTATGGCTAAGTAATATTCCTTTGCATGCCCCGATGCTGTATGATCTATTGCTGAACACTTTGTTTCTCCCTTCGGCTGTTGTGAGCGTGGCTGCAGAAATTAATACTGGTGTGCAAGTATGCGAGTCTCCAGGTCGGGTTTTTTCAAGAGTATACTTACATGATGAGGGGCTCAGTTACATGATTGCTTAATGATAGCTGTTGGGAGTGCTTTCTAAAGTAGTTGAGCAATTGTATATCCCCATGCGCAGTGTGCAGCAGTTCCTATTCCTCAGTCTCTTGGCCTGAGTTTATTTCATATTTATTTGTTTACTTGTACATTTTATGATAGCCATCTTGAGAAGTGGAAGCAACAACTCACCGTCCTTTTACTTGTATTTAACGAATTATGTTGAGCGTCATTTCGTGTATTTCCAACTCTTACAGCTTTTTTCAGAGAAGTATCTATGCAGTGTAACTTATTGGCATATTTTAAAATTTAGCTGCTTATTATCTTATTGCTGAGTTCTACAAGTTATTAATATACTCTAGATATTACATCTTAATTACATACAAGATGTGATAAAAAATATGGTAAATTTGAAAAAAGGGTAGAAGGTCTTGCTAAGAACTGTGTCATACATGTGTCCAAAGGGAGGTGAAACACTTTTAAGAGGGATTAATGAAAATGTAGCTTTACCTGTAATACTTTCTATATTTGGATACATACTATATTCTTGTTACTGTGTCTTTATCCAACATTTATGGCTAAAATGTTTCATGTCTTTATTTGTTCATCTTATTCACTGGAACCAGCACTGTGTGACTTCCCATTTCTCCACAAAATCGAAGTGTCCCTGGAAGGCACACATCTTCAATCTATTAGGGACAGGGAGGCACGAGGCCCACACACGTAAGGACACTTGGGAATGAAGTCTTACAGAAAAGCCTTACAATTGACAAATATGACTAGAAAAGTGAAGAGGCGAATGTCCCAGGTGACTAATAGCAATTTCCTGGGTCCTATAGTAGCTTTCTTTAGAAAAATATAAACAGCCACCATATGTTCTGATTGCGGTTTCGGCATGATTTGCAAATATTTCCCCCATTTCCTTGAATTGTCTTTCCACACACTTCATATGTGCAACAATTTTGATTTTCAGTGGATTCCAGTATGTAGGCTTTTCTTCTCATTTCTAATTATCTGTGCTAAATCCAAAGCCACAGCCGGGCGTGGTGGCGCACGCCTGTAATCCCAGCACTCGGGAGGCTGAGGCAGGAGGATTGATGCGAGTTCGAGACCAGCCTGGGCTACAAAAGTGAGCTCAGGACCAGCCTCAACTGCATAGTGAGACCCTGTCTTAAAAAAAAAGACAAAAAAAAAAATAAATAAATCCAAAGCCACGAGCATATAACCTTTGATTTCTTCTAATATTTTAGAGGTTTTGTCGGTGGGACCATTTTGAATACTTTCTGTTTTTGTTGGGTGTGTGGCGTGAATTCGTTCTCATTCCTTTCTGGGTTGGATCCTCGTCACCCCAGCTTCATTAGTGAATACAGTGCTCATCAGTCCTGCCGCTGCACAGTCTCTGGACCCCGAGGAGAATGTGCAGCCGGCGTAACCTATGGCAATGGTGATTTTAGTGAGCAGCTTATTCACAGGCTTATTCTATTGCTTGCGTTATACTCATTGCCCGAACTCGCCTTGCGTGTGGCCTGATTGTTCTCTTGACTCATTTTTTTCTACTCCTGTTCCTCTTTAATCTGAAAGATGTAATGGTGGAAAGACAGTATGAGGATATGTAACATTAATGAGCCAGGGTGCCCTGACTCCCCTCAAAGAGAAGACAGTGCTGAGGTAGGGATATATTGGACTTCCACACAATCAATAATGTAAGGGAAATATAACTGCAAACTTGTTACCTTGCTAGATGTCTAATACACCAAGTTCATGTTCTTTAAAATCTAAGAATGCGGCCTTGGAGATAGCTCAGTAGAATAAGCACTTGCCTGGCAAGTGCAAGGTCCCGAGTTCAATCCCCAGTCCTTTGTGGTTATTTGGTTAACGTATTTCTTGTCCATTTTCCTTTATTCTGGGCTTCAGACATCTGTAGATTTCCCTGTCTGGCCTTGAGGTGCAACACATGGTAACTGAGGTGACTGAACAGTTCAATTCTACAGCAAATACGTTGCTGGTGAGGCAAGGTTACATGAGAAAACTGGTCAGGGGCTTCTTGCAGTCAAGCAGATGACAACGGCACCCATGCTTCACCCTGCAGGACCTTCTCAAGATTGGAGCCAGCAGGATTTCCCCCATCATGGAAGAAGCAAAACTCCAACCTCTTGACTCATTTTTGCCTTCCATCTCTCCTACCACATTTTTATTACTAAAGGACACCAATAATAAATATCTGTACTACCTCATTTGCTTTTGAGAGGGTACTGATTTCGTTTAATTACAAGTGACTTTTTTTTTGATAAATGGCTAAAATACCAATAGGAAAAGTATTGGCATAGTATTTTCTGAATATAAAAACACCAGGAATAATTTCAAGTAATAATAAACGATGCATAATTCCGTGGCTGTATTATTTGTGAACAAAGTGGATGACAATTTTTTGGGGGGAAGTGCCTTCAGGGTGTTCAGGGTCTCACTACTAGGTCAGAATCAGAGTGATGCACTTCTTTACAGCCTCCCAAGAGCTGGGATTACAGGCACACACCGCCATGCTCAGCCTCAACTGCCATCTCAGTGTACCCCAGGGGCGTGGCCCCTGCGCCTACTTGCAGGCTTTAATCCACTGAGCTATTTGGCCAGCCCTATGAATGACAACTTTTAAACAATGTTTTTGACATTCAGAAAATAAAACTGTAAAACTCTAAGTTTAAATTTCTGCAAGTAAGACAGATAAGGAATATGATTTTTTGCATCTTAATGCATTAATTTACTCCATATAGCAATATTTTACACTAACAGGATGAGAGAAAACCTGGGTCGTGGCAACTATATGCAGTTCTTTGAAAACAGCCTTTCACGGCATGGTCTATATTTTTTGGAATTGATATGAATATGAAATACATGTCCGTCATATTTTAGCTATTATGCCTATTTTAGTTTACTTACTACATCATGGAGATAATTCTAAATCTACCTCTACAGTCAATGGACAATATATTAATTCATTTGCAGATGATATATTTATGTATAGTCTGTACAAGGAATCTTAATTCATTTCATTTAATTTTGCCTACTAAGAGAACTGTCCCTTGAATATGGGAGATAAGCAGTATGTTTGTGTCTTGGGCAGAGTGTTCCTTTTATGTAACTCAATTGTCCACTCAACAACTCCTCATCATGAATCTTCCGGGATGCCTGTCTTCTGCTACCTAGGGCTGTGTGTGCAGCTAGGACACACGAGTTCACTGTTCACACTAGAGAAACTGGCTTCATAAAATAAACATGCAAGGAAAGATTCAGCAGGGGAAACGCATGGCAGCGTAGGAATTGATGGGTAAAATGTGAGAGGAGGTATTGTCAAAGTGGGCATGCACGCAATGAAAAAAAGCATCCATTCTTTGATTGTTGGTGGTATGACAGGACTGAAAGAAAAATAGGACCAGGGCTATTTAAAAACATGTATGTGACATTATCAATGGATGTGCTACCATCTGCAGATAGGGCAACGTGGACTTGGAACAACCTGGGGGGATGATGAACTTAGATGTGGAAGTCAGTTGGTGGCCGTAGCATCTTCTGGAGGATGCTCTGAGCTCAAGTGGGAGGATACCGAGTGCTGCTGAACAGGAACAGAAAACCAGAAGAACCAAAGCTGGAAGACAGAAGGGTTGCCTGCCTCCAGGAGAGCTGCACCTGGTTAACAGTGAATTAGTAGATATGGGATGAAGGTATTCGCGTGAGAAGAGACAGAATTTGATGGTGGAAATGCAAAAGAAAAATGATAAAAGCCTGAGAAGCTTTCGTACAGTGGTTAATGTGCTTTATGAGAAGGCTGGAGAGGTGTCAAGCACAAGAGGAGAACCAGCATTGGCTCTTACAGACCATTAGGAGCTGTTACGTATTCAGCCTGACACCCATTTCTTAAGGATAGTGTTGCCAATATCAGCAAAATATTCCAACAGTGTCACAAAAATATCTTGGCAGCTACAGTATATTTGTGGAAAAGGGCTTCCGGAGGGAGGGAGATCAGAATTGAGAGAGTGAAAGCATTTGTTTTAAACTTTTTGTTTAAGTTTCCTCTAATGTAATGTATATCTGCTAGCCAGTGTCAACTTAGAGCTTCTGGGCTGCGAGATTCTGTCAGCCTAGGTGTGCAGCTTGTCCTGTGCTATTCCTTTCACTCTGTCACCTCATTAACTGTCTCAGATTGCCGCTGCCCAGTAGCAATGCCCAATATGTGGAGACTGCAGTGTGCTGTAATAGCTTCCCCGAGGACTAGCAAGTTACTTCAGTGGCCCAAGCACCTGGCTGCCAAGTGCAAGGGCCCGAGTTTAATCCCCTTGTTGGCCCTGACAACACAGGCGTGCTGTGCTGACCCTGAAACCAGGCGTGACAGCACACACCTGCAAGCGCAGCACTAGGGAGGCTGAGACAGGAGAATCACTATAAGTCTGAGCTGCATAGGGGGACCCTATACCAAATAAATGAATAAATGAGTGAATGAATGAATGAATAAATAGAGCTTCACTGTATTTGTGGGCCACTATCAACATTTCTAAGCCTCACATAGGTTGCACAAGACGGTTCAAAGGGTTTCTCCATCTTTATTTGTGCACGTGTTCAACTCTTGCTATTCTTGGAGTTAAAAAACATTATTTGTGATCCCTGTTCTAGAAGCCTTATTCCCTGGACTTCCTTTTATTTGATGCCATGATTCTGTATCTCCATGAATAAAGTAGCGATAAAGTGATTACGTTTGCAGAAAATGTTTATTTCTTGTGCACTTTTTTGCCTCATTGGATTTAGAGATACCCATTTAAGTACTCATTTATGTGTTTCAAGAACGTTTGGTGGATAATTCTAATTCCGCTTTATGTATGAGTAGTACATGGTGCTTGAATGTGTTAGGAAGGTTTTCAATCAGTAGAGCTTATGAGATTCCTGTATCCCATTCAGTCTGTGTCTCTGATCATTAAAAATATTGTAGGTAGTAGAAACATAGGCATGGATCATCCAGGCAGCCAATGCAGAAGTTGAACGACATGTTACAGCTATGCGTGGTGGTGCATCTTGAAAGCCAGGCTTCACGGTAAAGGCAGTATGGCCAGAACTACTTACATCACTAAGGGATAGGCAATAAACTGAAGGTTATATTATAATTCATATCGCCTTCCTTGTCCAATAAAGTCTAGTATGATATAGGTCATCCACTTGGTGACCTTTCGATTCACACCTTCCTTTGGAGGTCCTTGTTCTTTCCATAGACATGTGGTATGTGACCTTTTCCCCATGGGGTCATTATTACCTAAGCGTAGCATTTCTGATAACTGCCCTAGGATGCCCTTCTGTCTCCCAAAGTACTCTCTCTCTCAATAAATTTTTGCTACTGTTAACCTCTATTTTCCCTCAGAACTCTTTCCTTGACTTTGTAGAACACACACTTGGTATATCTGATATCTAGCAGATCAGCAGTTCCATTTATCTGCTCCATATCAACAATACCGTGAAAACATATTCAAACTGTTTCTTCATAGAACCCCTCTGATTCCTACGAAGGGAGGTCTAGCCTGGTGGGTCGGGTCTCACAGATAAATACAAACTCTCTGTCAGTGGCTCATACTTTTTAGGTGGAAGAAAATACTGAAATTTCTCATTTACTGTATTTAGCGTCAGGATACAATAATTTCCTGTCTAAATTGTGACTGGCAACCTAGATCAGAAAAGAAACTGCATCATGTTCCATTTCAGCTTTCTCATGAAAACCTTCAAAACTGCACCAACCAGAAAAGTCCAGTCATTATTTTTTCCTCTTCAGTCCTGGCATCCCAACCCTGGCTAAAATCTATGCCAGAAATTGTAGGATGTCGCATGAGCTAGCGGATTACAAACTCCCCTGAGCTCTGTAGAAGAGAATGTTTCATTTTCTATTAATATGTACACAAGGGAAAGAAATACTAAACAGAGTAAATGACCAGTAGCCTGCTTGGGGGTGCAAAGCTGTAGGGTACCGTCATGGTGTACAGACACCACCGACCTCCCTTCCTCAGGAAGCAAGCCACGACCTGCTGCCCCATGGAAGTTTTGACTTGAAAGGCTATATTTCCTATTAGTGCTTTGACAGACATTTCTTTAGGCCATTTTGATTTCCAGAAATCATGCAGTTATATGTTGTTCTTTGCCTTCTGAATAAAGAAGTCCATTATATTATTATTATTATTATTATTATTATTATTATTATATTGAACAAAGTTATTAAGCTGGCTCTGAAAAACCTAGATAACAGCATTATAAACTACACATTATAAAGTTGCAGTGCTACTGAAAAGGAGTGAAAGGCAAAATGAGTGCTCGCCACCCAAGGCGGACCCTAGATGTTAAAGACAGCAAGCCGTACTGTGCCTCTGTCTCCACTACTGCAAGGGAATCCTAGGAAACAGCAAGGTGAAAGAGCATCGGATCCACTGAATGGCCAGAGCAATGGATGGGACAGGTGTTTAGAGACAAAGGACGTTTGGAGTCCCAAGACCAAAGCCTCCCAGCAGGCATGGGTAGAGAAGAACATTAGCCTTCCTGGCCACGAGTCACAGTAGGATCAAGATGGTTTGCCTTGAGTTGTGAATGCTCTGGGGCTAGGGAGAAAGCTTAGTTGTCTAAGTGCCAGTCTGGCAAGTACAAGCACCTGGGTTTGATGCACGCACAGCGACACAGGCCACGTTCCCGGGTGCGCTGAGCTGGTCACTTAGACCGGACATAGTCGTGCATGCCTGTAATCCCAGCACTGGACTGGCTGAGAGGGGAGGATCAGTATGAGTCCAGGCTGCATAGTAAGACCCTGATAAATAATAAGTAAATAAAAGAGTAAATTTCTAAAAGATTTTAAAAAGAAGTAGATAGTCTCGCCTTTGTCCTCTCCACACTCCTTTTGCTTCATGAGTCCCAAAGTCAGTCATGGGTCAGACTCATCCTGATTGTCCCCTGTCCCTTTGTGCCTGCCTGTCCAGGTGCCCTTATTTTTATTTGATCCTTAGTTTCCGGTCTTATCAATAAAAGACCACAGAGGCTTCACTTCAGTGATGTCCTTTGAGACTTCTTTCCAGTGAGTGGCAGCTCTTTGGGCCTGTTGGAGTACAGATCTGATACGGCCTCTGAGTAGTCGTGGCATCATCTTTCCTCTTGTGCCTCACTGTGGTCGTAGGCAGGGATGGAGAGACCATCTCCATAGTGTTACCGCTACCCACGGAGCCCACCCGAAAGCTGAGCTTCTTAGGTTGGATGAAAGGGGAACGGAAGAAAAGAAATGAGGCAAATAAGAAATCATTAGTTTGAAATTGATTACTACTGAGACGTTGATCAGTTTCAGCTGATGGAGAACGTTTTTTCCTTTGGGATACCTCCCGAACCTGCTTTGGAAAGCATTAGGAGTGCATCAGAGACCCAATGCTTGCTCGCTTGAGGAAGCGAAGCCAATGGAGACACTAGAAAGTGGATCCGGGCTTCAAGGAGAACAAACACTGGGAGAGTAAACCTCAGGCAGCGACCTGCGGATGGCCAGCACACATGGAGACCATCCTTTACTCATAGTGACCCTCCTGTCTCAGCATCCTTAGCTCTGGGATGACAGGTGTGCACCGCCACACCTGGGTCTTGGGTCCAGCACAGAGCGCCCGGGGTTCCAGGGCCAGCATGGCATGCAGTATCTGGAATCAAACGCTAATCTTTACATTTACCAGGAAGGTTCTTAGAACACTGAGCTAGTTCGCTAGCCCACTGCAAAGCGTTTAGTAGGGAAACTGGTTAAGAGTAGGGTGGCAGATAGAAAAAGAGTTTCTGAGTTTTTTTTCTGTTGTATATATGGGTTTATCAGGACTCGGGGGGATTGCTATTGTACTCTGTCCCCCAGAGCCATGATACAATAGAAAGAAGACTTCTCCTGGACTCCGCATGCACTGTCTTCATGGGCTGCTATTTATACAGAGCTTGAGATGTGTTGCAGTCAGCAGAGGGCACTGCTAAGAGATAGGTGGAACACAGATAGAAAGGCAGAAAGATACATTCGGGGCTCACAAACAGGAGTGAGATCTTAGGCTGAATTGAGGCAATGCTGATTTAAACCCAAAAGATAAATTACAATAACAATGTCTGGTCATAGGATATAGAGCACAGTGGTCACTGGCTTGAATTAGATCTTTTCCTGAATGTGCCTATCCACCATGCAAGTTTAGAGTACTCTTCAAAAAGATGTTTGCTGGGGCATGCCTGGCATTCTTCTCCGGTTACCAGGTCAGTGAAATCTTGAGCTTCATCTGACTGTGCTGCCTCTCTCGTTATCTACATCCTCAGGAGAAGCCGCATCCTACTCTACTAGGCCAATCAGTAAGGGGACTCTTTCCCTTGAGCACACAAAGAGTGTCTGCGCTCTTGGGTACCCCTCATGAAGTGAACACTTCCCTTCTCAACTCACCAATGGTGAGACAATTATTTTTGTCTCATCCAGCCAAACTTTCCTTTCTACAGAGCATCTTAGTCCCAAGAAATATGGTTATAATCATTAAATCTTGAATCATCTTCTCCATATCAAGTTTTTTCCAATTCTAGAATTACCCATAGGAGTTCCACAAGTGACATGGGTGACTTGTTTTCATGATTTTTCTTTTGTAAGTCACCTATATGACAAAAGCCAATCTTCTCTGGTACACTCTACTTTATTTATTTATTTTTATAATAATTAATACATTGCATATTAACAGCTACTACTTCACTATAGTTATTCAGAGTACAAGATGCAGACATGATTTCTTGTCTAAACATCATTAGTACAAATTTTTCTTTTCATTGCATGAAGAGAAAGTAGCTGTATACATAATCCAGTAGTTCATAGAAGTACTATGAACTCATAGCTCATACTGCATTATCAGAAGCTGTTGACTTGAGCCTTTTACAACTTTGCATATTAATATGGTTTTCCTTTTTATACCTCATGGTGAGACTTTTCTGCTAGATGATTAAAACCAAGGTAAAGCAAGACCTATATTACAAAAAGTGTAACTTTTGTCTCTAACAAGGTCATTCAGGTGCCCTTAGGATTTATCCTGAAAGCATGTACTGTGATTTGCAGAACTGTTGTCAGTGTCAGCCATCTGGATGAATCACAGCCATTGCTTGACCAGTTTGCTCTCTCTGAAAGCCTGAGAGAATGTTTTCTCTCTAGGTGACTCTCCTTAGTACATCATTGATCACTTTCCTCTGTGGCCCTATAATTTCCCTGAATAGAAAATTTGGACGCCACTGACTGTTACAGTATACGTTCTTTAATGTCCTATGTCCTCACTGACCTTGGAGGGCTAGAACCAAAATACTGACAAGCTTAACAATATTATTCTCCATAACAGAAGCACTTGAGCTTAACATCACTACCTTTCTGAATATTAAATGCCTTAGACATAACACAAGACAGGTGTTGTCCATCAATTGCTGATATTCTGAACTTTAAATCCCTGTAGAAGGTGAAAAAAATTACATATTGTTACACAGAGACTTAGGAACTTAACCATTTACAAAATTGTAGCAGTGCATTTCTATGACCTTTTTTCCTTGTCTTATATTTTCTTTTCTTTTTTTCTTTCCTTCTTAGTTTTAAACAAACATTTACTTGAGGGAAAGTATAGCAATACTGATCTGACATTAGAAGTAGCACCTACTTAGAAGAACGAGTGATAGTTATTCCAAGCATGGTTTTAGTATTACACATTGTATCCTCGGTGTATTTGCTTGGTCCACAGATATCAGCACATATAGCTAGTCAGGGTGCAAATTCTACTAATTACCTGCTAGTTTCAAAAAACTATTGGATATTTTTAGGATCACTGACTTAACCATCTTTTGTATGTAAATGCATGGTTTTATCTCTGCCACGTTTCCTAATTTTTCTCCTAGCTCTTGCTTCATTCTTTGATCTCTAAATTCTGACTTTCCACTTAACTATATTATACCTTTTCTACTTTCTTTGTTTCTTCTTCCTTTTTTTGGTACCAGGGATTGAACTCAAGACTTTGTGCTTGCCCAGCAGGTACTTACACTCCTAAGCTGTCTCTCCAGCCCTCTA
Organism: Myocastor coypus; assembly: GCA_004027025.1. Classification (NCBI taxonomy): domain Eukaryota; kingdom Metazoa; phylum Chordata; class Mammalia; order Rodentia; family Myocastoridae; genus Myocastor; species Myocastor coypus. The sequence continues at coordinate 65,866 of PVJA010004190.1, read as the reverse complement.
CTTTCTTGAAACCTAAAGGAAGTTGGGAAAAAATTACTTCTAATATTCATATTGGGCCAATTTTCATACATAAGTAACTCACAGTTCTTCAAATTCAGTTACAATTAGCAAACAATGGCAGAAACTGAAGCCTAAGTCTTCTGGCTTTTAACGTTTTCCTCACAGATCCTATGAAAGCATGAATGTTCTTCTGTTCTTTCTCTTCTTCTCTTATATTATTTTTAAATGATAGTTTCTCAGGATGGTCTTTCACCACAAGTCAAAAAGCACCTGTGCCACATATGCTGGAACACTACCATGGCTAGCTTAATGGATACGAAGTGCACTAAGATTTGTTAAATCTAGATTTTCTTAATCCCTGCTTTAGGTTATCTCTGTGTGCAGGAGTGGTGCATGTCCCTGTAAAACTGAATTGCCCTTTGTAGTGTGCTTACTTACCCTTATGTCCTTTCTTTTCTGTGAATGGCTCAACTTTAAGAGATATTATGTCATAGAGATTAAAACAGCTGACTGAAATATTCATATATTATTTTAATAGTTAACTCAGATAAGAAACTTAACTGCCTCAGTATTGTCATCTGCCATATGCAATTAGTAGCAATGCCGTAGGACATCCAAAAGATATAAGAGAAATAAAGTAACTGTTAGTTTAATTTATTTATTTTTTTTTTTGTCTTTTTGAGACAGGGTCTCGCTATGCAGTTGAGACTGGCCTTGAGCTGCTCAGTTTTGTAGCCCAGGCTGGTCTCGAACTCGCGCCGATCCTCCTGCCTCAGCCTCCCGAGTGCTGGGATTACAGGCGTGAGCCACCACGCCCGGCTAAGTAACTGTTAGTGTACTAGATGTTTGGTATGCCAAGTTTGTGTTCCTCAAAATCATAAAATAAATTCTAAGTTAACAACAGAGGTTAAGAGGAAAAAAATATTCATGCAGGGGCAGAGATACAGCTCCTGGGAGTCAGAAGACTTCCTCAGTGAGTTTCCAAAGATCCTGCTTTTCAGGGGACGTGCAGAGCACAATCACATCGCTACAACATGGGTTATATCTGTGATCCACCAATAATATAGTTGATTAGTAATATTGATGATAAGAGGAAGCAAGTCATACAGCTATTCTACAAGGAAGGAACAAAGAACTTTTCTGGAAGGGGTGAGTCTGAGGGTCTTGCTAAACCACTAGGGTGACAGACGTCTGTCTGGACCTTACGACTGGGTGTTCTCACTTATCTTAGGCCTGGTCATTTCATTTTTGTCCTGAGGCCTGGCCTCCAAACGATGCCCCTCTGGCTACTGTTGTGTTGTGTTGTGTTCAGCTCTTGCACTGCTAGCCTCAGGGGCACAGCCCTATCTGGCTACCTACAATATTTCTACCTAACTCACATGTTTCTACAATAAGCATTCTGACCTTTCAGTGTTATTCTATCTAGGGAATAAGTTCAAGTTAGCAAAAGAGTCCCTGGCTGAAGAGGATCACTTCGATAATATGTACTCCGTGTGTCCATGTAATACCTTTCCATCTCATCCATTAATTCAACGTAACTATTTGCTTATGACTAATTCTGGACATTATTCTAGAATTGCTAGCTTTAGTCTTAACCAGAGAGACTAACCAGAAATGCTCTCCATAATGTAACTGAAATGACAGATGAGGAGACACATTTACGCATGGAAAATGCTCTGTATCAAGTATAATACATGTCAGCGAAAGCAGCGGGGAGGCAAATACACTGGTGTCATTTGTTAGAGATCCGAAAAGCTAGAGCAATGTTAAACGAAGAAGCCTACCTTATAACGGCACATGCCTAATTAAGTAAATCAAATAGAAATTCCATGAGGGCAATCAACGTATTTCTTGAAAAGAAGAGTAAAACCTATCCACAAAATACAAATACTAATCCTTTACATTGAATGATGTTTAGTAATTAAAAGTATGATGTGAACTTTCGTGGAATTGTGTGTTCTACTGATACACTTCAATTGTGTTTAGCTTAGACACACAGCGTTGTTCGCTATGTGTTTAAATCCTGGACCAGCTGCCATGTAGTTCCGGGCACCACTGGCCCAGAAATAAGCTAAGTGTCAAGCTGTGGTGAGGCGGCTGGTGCCTCACGGAAGCAGCCAGGACTCTGAGCGGTCAGCGTCATGCACCGACAAACCTGTTCTTACAAGAGCTGTACTGCTTAACTGCTCTAAGAACCGGTCCTGGGAATGATCCTTGCGTCCCGATTTGACTGCCCGCTGGCTATGGGAATCCAGATTACTTCATGTGCTTGCTCTTCCAGTTCCTCAGTGGGGGAGAGAATAAAATTATATCTGGATTTCTTTGAGTGTTTTGAGTTTAACGTGAGTGGCGTTTGGAGTAGTGCTTACATGCATTAAAACTTATGGAAGTCTTGGTATCATGGCTGTCGTCTAGGGTCCGCAAATATAATTGGGTTTCAAAAGGCAGTGGACTCAGAACTAGCCTTGTGCACACATATATGGCGTACACCAAATGCGAAGGGCCAGGTACCCTGCCTGCCATTGCTTCTGCACGTGCAGATGGGGGATCGTAAGCTTTAATTTAGTGTGTGATTCCTCATGCTTTGTCCTTGGTTTTCTTTCCCCCTCTCCTCATTGTGTTCCTCTCAGGCTGTTCAGGTTGAACTGATATCTCACAATTTATTTGCATATCCTCTGATGTCCAAACTCATAATCACACTTTAGCGGGTATTGGCCAGAGGTTTGTCTGACACAGATGTGTAAATACAAAGCCCTTTGGAGTCATAAGCTGCAAGCCTCTCAGGATGCGTGCTTAGAGGTTAAAGACAGCAAGTGTCTGTAGCATCAAAAGCATTGCCTTAAGGGGCGAATATTCTGGTCTTTGTCCTCCCTACTCTTCTTTATTTTTTTTAATTTAATTTTTTAAATTTTTAAATAAAGTACAAAATTGTAATAGAAAAGCAAAGAATTAAAAATGATGCATGATTTCACTAAAGAAAATAATCTGAATTTGACAGTATTTACTGTATTGTGTAGTGTTGTATTCAAATTGATTGTTCAGATTATCAGATATATGCACGTGAAATTGGAAAAAGAAAAAATACTATAAGACATTAAAAAGAGAGAAAAGGGAAAAAAATTTAAAAGAAGATTTAAAAAACAAGCATTAAATGCTCCTTTCCATGGACTAGCAGACATCCACAGTACAGTTATCCAAACCATCCTGTTTATCTATGTCCATAAACAATCCCTCTCCTGTCCTCATCTCAGTAATTCCCTTCATTTGAAGAACTTCATCCCATTTTCACAGTAGCTGTTGTAACCCTCAGATTTTCTTTTTTGTTTTAGATTCTCACGCTAGGGAGACAATGTGATGTTTGCATGCTGGTCCAGTTTATTTCACTTTAGACTATGGTCTCTAGTTGGATCCACTTACCACTAAAAGTCTCAAATGTATCCTCATTATAGCTAAATAATACTAGAGTGTGTAAAAATACCGTGTCCTCTTTATCCATTCCTCAGTTGATGGGCATTTGGGTTCCTCCCAAGATTTAGCTGAAACTTGCCCGGGTGTAACCACGGGTGCACACAAGTCACTGTGATGGGACCATTCATCCCAGCTACTCCCCTCCTGAGTGTTTGTCCAGAAGAACTAAAAACATCATAGCCCTTCTCCTTAGTCATCTGTGTGAGTCCCAAAGTCCATTGTTGAAAAGGCTTATTCTGATGGTCCCCACTCTTCCCTTGTCCCCTTTATACCTATCGGGCTAGACGCTCTTCTGTTTTCTTTGATCCTTGATTTCTGGTTCTAGCACTAAAAAGCCATAGAGGCTTTAGCCCTGGGCTGTCCTTGAGAGACTCTCTCATGCTGAGAGGCCTCTGTGAATGGTACCCCTTTCAACCTCTTGGAGTTGTGACTGTCCATTAATGCTAAGTAATATGCAATCCTTTGCACTGCGCCAGGTTTGTGAACTGTGAGGAAAACAGCACATTTTTAAACGCAAGACATCATAATTGACTGCTTGCCAACCCACATCCTCAGTCTCTTGATCTAGCCCTTGTTTTTGCCTACCAATGAATGGTCTCACTGTCATTCATTTGCCTACACCAAAGACCCAGGAAGTTTTCCTGACTCTAGCATTTCTTCAACCTCTGCTCATTTTGTTCCCCACACCCATTTCATCAGCATGTTGTGTCAACTCCATCGCTAAAATACACTGTTCATGCCAGTTCTGAACCCTCCACCCACACACAGCCCTGACATTCCCAGCAGCCACACCTTGTAAGGTTGGGTCATAAACACTCCGAGGAGTAGACTTTAGGAATGATCTGGGCCCTTTTCATGAAAACTTGTGAACCTTTCTCTGAGGAGATACTTGGGATGTAAGTGATTTCACTGACCCGCAATTAACTTTGCCCTCTCAGCAATTACGCTAGCACCAGCACAGAATATATTGTCCTTCTTGCTTTTCATTACATTTAAAATAATATTCATATAAAGTTAACATACCGTATAAGAACCTTCATGATCTAATTACTGTCTGCACCTTAAGTGCCTTCATTTTCTACCCAGCAGAATAAAGCGTAATTCTGTCTCTCCATGCCTGTCACTGCCTTGGGCCACGGCCCTCTCTGTCCCCTGCTTCCGGGGCTCTTTTCCTGATCTACCAGGTGAACCATTTGTTATCACACCATTAGCATTATCTCGACTTCCAGTCAATTGTTATTCTAATTTCATTTGCTTTACTTTATAAATTTCAAACCTTTTAATGTCTTGCATTTTCCTTTCTCACTCACTAGAATATCAGGATTATGCTTTCTTTAATGCAATACTTCCCTTTTTGAAAGATTTAGGTCTTGACTTTTATTAGTTTTGATAAGAAGTAAAAATGCAGCAGTTTCAAAACATATAGGTACATTTCCAATAATTGACAATGCTTATTAGATTTGTCCTATTTCTTATATCTATATCTATACCTATATCTATGCCTATATCTATATATCTATATCTCCATCTATATCTATATCTCCATCTATATCTCCATCTATATCTATATCTCCATCTATATCTATATCTATCTACATCTATATCTATATCTACTAGTAGTTATTCAGAGCAAAGGATGTAGAAATGATAATTTTTCTAATCATTATCGGTACAAAAGTTTCTTCTCATTCAATCTTGGATAGAGTGACAGCCTGTAAGTTTTTCCTTGAAAAAAAATGAATCAACAAACACACAGGTGAGATTTGGGGCTATATGACTTCACAAATTGAATTTTCCCCTGGCAGGTTGGGCTCTGGGATGTCTGGGCCCTCATATCAATCAATACAAAGCCCTTGAGATAACTGGAAAAGTGACTCGTTGGAAAAATGTCAGTGAAACATGGGTGTGAAATATGTCTGAAGAAGGGTAGAAATTACAACTTGAGGTAGTGGCTATGTGAGCATATTAAGAGTGGAAGACTGTGCCCATGGCAGAGTGGATGGGAAACAAGCGGGAACGGTGAATCAGTGAGCCCGGAATTTACTGATCATAGTAGTCGGGTCCTTCTACCCCTCAATGCTAACAGTAGTACTCAGCACCTTTCACAAAGCACACGTCTTGGTATCGGCAGAGGAGAAATGTTTAGAAACATTTCTCAAACATCTAATTGCAAAAAAGCACGGAAAAGGATGATTGATAGTACTGTAAGCAGAGAAGAAGAGCCGTTCATTCTGCCATTGAGAGTGTTGAAGGCATCTATTTTAGAAGCGGACATGTTTCCAGAGAAACTGATTGAAAAAAAAATTTGTGTAGCTATCAAAGGAGTGTAACGGAAAGAATCATCTTGAGGATGTTTCTGACGTGAACGCGGGAGCCTTAAAGAACCTCAAAGGTCCACTCTTAATGATGAAATTAAGTGGTTTACTTATTTTCTTGAAGAGGAAACTTCTTCAAAACTATTCACCATGATTCCATGTACCATCAAATAAAACGAAGTGATACTTCAAATGAAGTGTAAGAGACCGTAGGGCTAGGGAGATAGCTCGGCGGTTTAAGGATCCAGGTTTGATCGCTGGTATGGCATACTGTGCCAGTCCCAGAAACCTGGTCAAGCTATGCTAGCCACCAAAACTGGTGCAGTGAGGCATGCCTCTAATCTCAGTGCTGAGGAGGCTGAGATAGGAGAATCACTAGGAGTCCGAGCTGCATAGCAAGATCCTGCACCAAAAAAAAAAAAAAAAAAAAAAATTAAAAGATTTTCTAAGGTAGAATGAGGGAGGGAAAGTGAGAGAAAGACAGACACGGATTGCTGACTATTGCCAGAGGATTCGGAGAACTAGGAGAACAAAGGCACGGAAAAGAGAGCACGGAGAGCAGGTCAGCACAAGCAGGTCCTGAGCGAGGCGAGACATTCCGTGAAAGACTTCCGAGTTGTCTAGCATTTGGTCAGCTAATCAGAAAGTGTGCCTTAAGTAACAAGATAGAAGGAGAAGCTGAGATGCCTTTCAAATTGAACCGAAGATTGTAGCCTGATGGGCATTTTGAAAGGCAGAGTGTGACGGATGGGGCCCAGGGACAGCTGCGGTAGGGCAGCTTCACCTGTGGGTTCTCTGTTGGCTGCTTTCTCCCTTTCTTGAGATACTATTGGTTGAACCCTGAGTGAACCCTAGGGCGGAGGCTGATGGAGGGCTTGGTTGCGCTCCTGACTAAGCATTACTTTAATGAGACCGTGGTCACATTAGTGCCTCAGCACACGGTTCTCCTTTGCTGGGGTGATTGTGCCCGAGATCACGCTGACTGTCCTGAATAAAGCTGAGGTGTTTCAGAGGTTCTTTGCTCACTGGGGCGGGAATCTCGGTGAGTCCTCTGAGCTAACTTCATCCGGTCTTCTCGTCGCTTCTTCCGACTCTCACATAAAACATTACAACAGAAGATATTACTATAGTTAACTAGAATATATTTTTTAAAATATAGAATGTGATAGAGGGTAGATTTTAAATGATTCCCCCCTCCAAAATGATATGAAGTGGCTGACATTTCAATAGTTTAATTATTAGAGCTTAACTGTTTAAATATCTATTTATATCTATATCTTCCTACACCATAAATATAAAAATAACAATTAAAACAATTCATGAAATGAACACAAACATTTAGAATCTTACTTGCAGAAAATCACAGACCACATGCAATGGTGGATCTCTATTGCAGATAGAGTCATTGCGTTGTTGACTGGCAGGTGGTCACATGGTCAACTTATTCACAGGACGTGGCAGTGCATGTGGCATTTTCTTTCCCACCACTTCAGCACCCTCTGACTCAGCGTTTTTCCACTTATGTCAACCAGTTTGCTATGAAGTGTTCCTTTATTCGTTAATCTAACCAGTATATGTATATTTTTGTCTTTGAGTCTGTCTCTTGGAAACCCAATATTAAAATGCATGGCCACTTTAAGAGTCTGTTCTAACACCTCAGTAACCTGAGGTCTTTGTCTCTATACTTCTGTATTCTTCAAGTGTCTTGAACAAGGGCCTACTCACTGAGCCTTAGATCCTTCTGATTTCTTCTCAACCCGTGGATTACAATCTTAAAATTCCAATCCAGCTAGCCAGAATCAGTGTTGTGCACATCTGAAGCTCCACTCTCCTTCTTCTGCTTTGGTGAGTTACTATTAGAGCCCCAAGGAGTTCTCCTATGGTCCTGCTTTGGTCAATAGGTACACAATCAGGGTCAGTAACTGTCATATGCATGTCACTTGCACTTTTCTTAATCAGGAATGAAAGCCCATGCAGATTCTTGGGCTGCAGAAAATGTTGGGACATTTAATCTTCAGAAGAGATCTCACAAAGAACCTCAGAAAATGAATCGCACATCATGACATCCACCCCTCACCTCACAATTTCAGGGAAGTCCAGTGCAACACCTACTTCATGAGTCACACTTCTTCTCCCAGGAAACACCTAACATGTGGGCTGAGAGAATATAGATGGAAGGTTTCGTGATTTCTCCTCTGGCTCTACATTGTTAACACAAATTACACAAAGGCGAATAAATATGACATGAATGGGCCAGACTTGTGCCCTGAGATACCCTTCCTAGGACCTGACTGGGTGAAAGAAGGCTTACCATCCACCACGGGCATGATTCTCTTCTTCTGAGCCAGGAAATCACAAAGGAAAACAAAATAAAACACTGAAAGTGAGCCAGACCGAACTATTTAGCTACATGTGTGCATGCCGTATAGATTCCTTTTCATCGGAGAATGAGGTAGCAGAATTAAATATTGGCCTGAGACATTGCTGTTATGGTTTATGCCTAATTGTCCCCCCAAAGCCTCATGAATCAGGGGGCAGGGACTTCTAGAGTTTGAGACTTGATCCATGATCCTTGGGATTATGGGTTTTAGTACTGATGGTATTATGGGTCATCCCAGCATTAGGGAGGATGACAGAGAGTTCCATGTCAGCCTGGGCTACGTAATGAGTTCAAGGCCAGCCTTCACTACAAGGTGAGACCCAGTCTCAAAAATAGATAAATAAACAAAAAATATTATATTATATTCTGTCATAAAAATAATTGTTAATCATACTGTGTGCTACAACTATAGGCAGCTATATTAAATAAACATTAAGGAACAGTCAGAAATGGACTGGGCTGTCAAAGAAGTCAACAGAAGAAACAAAGGCCAGGCCTTAAGGTAAAGATAAACCAGACCTTCATGTCTTCCCCAGGGATATGTAATAACTTGCAGATTACGCCATCATTGGTATCACCTGGCCCAAAGAAGTCTACATAGACTGCAGCCACCCAGGTGGGGACCAGAACACCTTCCTCCAAACGTCTTTGCTTCTCCATGCATCCTTGCTATGTAACCTGTTTCCTCATTGCGTCAACAGTACCTAAGCAGATAGACATGCCATCATATCGACTGATCACAGTTTGACCTCTAGAAAACATTCTCAGAAAAGTGGGCTCTCTGCACAGCCACCTCTGAGATTCCTCCTATCCCTCAGGAGCTGTTCCTCCTTCCCCATGAGCTTTCCCTGCTCTTTCTTTTTAGCCATTTTATTTATTTATTTGTTTAATTTCTTTGGTGCAGGGTCTCACTACACAGCTCGGACTCATAGTGCGCCTCCTGTCTCAGCCTCCCCAGCACTTGGATTACAGGAGTGTGTCACCATACCCGGTTTCGGTGGCCAGCACTGCACACCCTTGCAGGGCCTGCACAGCACGCAGTACCAGGGATAGAACCCTGATCCTTAAGTTTGCCAGGCAGGCACTCAGACCTCAGAGCCATCTTCTCAGACCCACTTTCCCTACTCGTCATCTCCTTCGTCCTTTGGAATTCCTTCTTTGACGTCTGCAGAGATGAGCTTGGCATATTTGACCCCCAGCCAGTTGGGAATTATGTTTTCCTTCGCAGCACCGGAAAGAAGCACATGCGGCTTGACTTCCCACTGCTTTTGGAACCATTTACCCCAGATCTATCAGCTGAATTCCGAACAGATTTTGCCTTTCCGATGATGGTTGGATTTCCCTGAGCTGGAATCCAGGAATCAGCAGAGCTGTGCTTCTTCTGAAGTGGGAGGCCTTTGGTCTGCCTCTTCCAACTCCTAGCTGCACCCCACAGCTCCTAGCTCATAGCTCAACACTTTTTCCGTTGCAGCTTCCTCTCTGATTCTCATCCGTCCTCCTTTGCTTAGAAAGACACTTGGGATTAAGGTGGGCCTTCCGGGCTAGGCAGCTATTTCTGTCCCCTAAAGATACTTAATCGTATTTGCAGACAAGTGCTGGTGGCCAGCACATGTACCAGTGTGAAGTCTAGGAGTTGCACACTGCATAGGTAAAGGTGTGTGTCCACTGGGACGGTTTCAGCTCTAAGGAAAATATCCTTTGCCATCCTCTGAGAAGAAAGGGAAAATATGAAGGTAGATTTTGAGTAAATATATTAAAAAACATGATGGCATAATTAACCCTTCGATGAAAATGTCATCTCTTTTGAGTTTAATCTCATAGGGTAGAGATAACACACATCTGGAGACCTCTGCTGGCACTCCAGTGACATGGAAACCAGAAGTTCTTAATTGTTTGATTTCATTGTTGACATTGTCATATTCATACTGAATTCTTTTTTCCTGGATGTGATGTAGGGGAAATGATACAGCTCCCATCCTGCTGGATGTCAGATACACAGAATTCTTATTCCCCAAAATCAGAGAATGAATTCTAAGCAACAACAGTGGTGAAGAGTAGGAAAATTCTTTGAGAAAGAGAGCTCCAGAGGGACAGAAGGGAACCAGAAAGTGATGGCCAATGAGCCCACTTCTCAGAGGAAGATCCACAGAGCAAAACCACAAGGTGAGGATAACCCAGGTGCAAATCATGGACAAGGCGGGACATTATAAATACAGCCACTTAAGCAGTATTGCAGGTATTAGCATGGGGAGGTAGGGTATGTGGAAGAGTTCATGGAAAGAAAGGGACCTTTTAAGGAAGGGATGAATCAGGACGTCCTAGTCACTCAGCTGGGTGACTGAAGTCTACCTAGACTTTACTGAACCAATTACCATATTCCCTTGTGGGCATTGAGGCCTGGTCATTCTGTCTGTATTTTGGGACCTGGCCTTCGACAGATATAGCTCTAGCCACAGTTGTAATAGATTCTCAACTTCTTTTGATTTTTTAAAAATAAACCTTTTAGTCATTCATTTATTTGTTACAGGGCATTCCTAAGTAGCTGAGACTCGTGGTGATCCTCCTGTCTCAGCCTTCCCAGCTCTGGGATTATGGATGCAGGCCACCACACTGGGTCTCAGTGTCCATCACAGTGCACCCAGAATTCTAGGGCTGGCATACTGCATGTGGTACCTGGGTATGAACCTGGGTCCTTGCGCTTGCCAGGCAGGTGCTTAGACTACCTATCTTCCCAGCCCTAGATTCTCAATGTCTGTGCTGACTCGGTTGAGGGCCCAACCCCGTCTGGCAGCTTAAAACATTTCCACCTGATTTGTCTGTCTTTCACAGATGAATACTAAAAGTTAAGGTTATTCTTACTCAGATGACAGACTCAGTTCTGAAACCATTGTCTACCAAGGAACTATGCAGTTTTGTTTTTCTAAAAGCAGAGGATAGAATGGTACCATAAAAATCCCTATTTATAATTTGAGATTAGAAAGTTTCTTATTCCCTCTGTCTCTGTCCCGATTACATCACTCTCTTGTAAGCCTCGTGGAGCTGTTTAAATATTAATTTCAACACTTGTACACGTGGTTTGGGAAGTGGCTCTGTCCTAAGAGCCGAGTTCCCTTCTGCCTTTCCTTTAGTGAGGTTAGAGGAACAAAGCAAGTGGGATTTTGGGTTGTTTGTTTTGTTTTTTTGACACCAGTGTTGAACAGACAGCTATCTATGAGTTGCTGGGGGAAGAAGAGCGGAGTAGCCCTGTTTTAGGCCTCAGCATTATATTTCTGCCTACTGTAGATGAAAATTCTGCTTATCAGATAATACAGAAGAAATAAATCATCCAGCTCCTCTTGCTGCAAGGTTGAAATCTTTGGTCCAAGTTACTGAATCCCATATATACAGATGGCTGGACAAAGCGAAGCAGTTGTGAGCTTCTGCAGGAAGCCTTCCTTGGCCCTCCGAGGAGGCCTGCCAGGCTTGCTGAGAACACATTTTCTTCCGCCTTTCTATACATTAAAATACAAATTTAGATTTCTGTTTACAAGGTTTATGTGAAGAATGCCTGCAGTTCAATTTGCAGGCATATTTAAGAGCGCCAGGAAGTTTTGTTTTCTTGAAAGAGAATCCGTTTTTAAAATAGCAACCCCCTGGACAAGGGCTTTGTCTACCATTCTGGCCTCCTGGTGTGATGCTCCTTTTCCCTGTCCTTGTGTGCAGGGGACACTGATGCTTGGTGTTCAGTATAACGCAGGGAGATTACGCCCTGGCAGTGGACGTGTCAGTGACCTTCTCTTGTTAAGCTTCTTTGACTCTGTAGACTTCTTACCTAGGGGGTTTTCAGAGGGAACTTCGCCTGACCGCCAGGTTTTTTCCCGTTATTTTCCTCCCCCAGTGAGGGCATCAAATTAGAGATGATCACCTTATTGAGTGCACTTTGCATCCACCTGCTTTGAAGAATCCCCTTGAATTTCCAGATATGTATATGCCCTGATACATTAAACTCAAATAGTCATAAGTTTGGTTGACACATCTGTGTGTGTGTTTACAATAAAAAGACACCTTGGCAATTAGCAGCCTATTTTTATTTTAGAAACTAGTTCAGCTAAATACTTCTGAAATTATCCTCATTTATTTTTTTATTTAATCTCCAAGAGTAATTTTGCTTGTTTTCTTCTTTCAAACAAAGCAGCTATATTGGAAAAACTTTGATTATATTTAATGGGAAACAGAATGGGAGAAAAAAATTTGGAGCCACCAGTTTAGTCAAATACCTATGCTGATCTAGGCCATAATTTCTTACATAACTATTCAGGGTTAAAAACTCTGGTGAAGTAGGAAATATTCATTCCTGTGATAGAATTTTTTGTTTCTCCAAAATGCCAAATCATGTTTCTGTCTCTCTGAATTTAATTTCTGTTGACCTTTTTCAATATGAGGTCTTGTTAATCAATTTATCCCTTTTATTCTACTTTATTTGATTTATCAGGCTACTCATCATCATATACAGCCATTTATTTATGCTGGTGCTCCTTGAACTTCTGAATATTTATTTATTTATTTATTTGCTTATCCTCCATTTATTTGTTTATTTCTTCATTTATGTCCAACACAAGTATTTCAGAAATTATCCCATGTTGCATAGGTGCAGGATGTCTTCCTCTTGAGATTACTCAAATTTCAACTACGTAAAAATAAAAGGAAGGCTCAGGCTTCCTCTAAGATAAGAAAATCACCAGCAATGAGAAAGCACTCAAAATATCACATTGTTAGGCCAAAACTGTAGACATGAGGAAATAATCCAATAAAAATCTCTTAGGACTTGTTTAACACATTCCTTTTGAATATTTCCATAAGCATGCATGGACTAGGGGCATTGTTTCAATGAACTGAAAGCAAAGGGAGAATTCAAATTCATATAGAAAATATTTAATTAAGAAGGAAGAGAATTTTTTTCATTTTTTAAAGAGTATAAATTAGAAATAAAACAAAAAATTACAAGCTTTACATAATTTTACTTAACAAAATACTATGAATTTCACAATATTTGTTATAATACCTAGAGTTGTCCTCCAGCCACTTATTCATATTACCAGATATATGCAAGTGTCTTAGTTACTTTTCACGTGTTGCTGGGACAAATACCCAACATTCAAAATTAAGGAAGGAAAGGTTTACTTAGCTCACAGTTACTGGAGGTTTCAGTCCATATTCAGCTAAGCCCAAGGCTGAGTGGAACAGGGCAGAGAGCATCCAGCTCATCATGGCAAACAGCAACAAAATGGTGGCAGAGGTAGCCAACCAAACAGGGCAGCAGAAGCAGCAGCTCTAGTCTGTCTCTCTGTCTCTCTTTATATTCCTAACAGGCTCTCTGACTTAGGATATCTGCCGTAGACCACACTCATAGTCCCAGCCCTACTCAGACCGATAATCCCATCAGTACTGAAACACATAATCCCAGTGACTCATGAGTCAAGTCTCAATCTATAGAAACCCCCGCCCAATGACTACATGAAGCTTTAGGGGGACAACTAGACATAAACCATAACATTCTGCCCTGGGACCCACAAAGTCTCATACATATCCCTTTTTACAAAAGACATTTTAGTCCATTTTGAAGAGTTGCCAAAGTTGCAATAGTTTCAGCATTGCTGAAAAATCCAAATCCCAAGTCTCCTCCAAGATCCAAGGCAAACTCTCTACTGTGAGCCCCTGTACAATACAAAAGTTAAACATATCCAACATTCAAAGCATAAGATAAGCATTACAATTCCAAAAGTTGCAAACAATAGGGAAATACAAAACATTGGGACCAATGCATGTCCAAAATCCAGCAGGGTAAACAGTAAATCCTGTATTTCAAACTGGAGTATCTGAAGCAGTCTGCACTGAGCTGTGAGCATCATGCAACTCCGCTCCTACAGCACTCTTTGTGGTAATTTCCATGGCTTCTCTCTTAGGCCAGCTTTGCTCCCTCTTAGCACAATCCACGTTTCTGGCTTTTCCAAACTTCTGGGGTTTCCACTGAACAGGCTTCTCACACCCAGCTTTATGCACTTCCCTCTTAGGGGCACACTGTCTGGCCTCCCAGGCCTTCTTCTGAAATTGAGATGGAAGCCTTCTTAACCTCAGAATTCCCACATTCTGCGTATGCCTATGTGGATAATGCCAAGGGTTGCTGCCAGCTGGAGCAGTAGCCGGGCTTCCTTCTCTCTTGGTTGAAGGGGTCAAGGGCCTAGATCGCTGAGTACTCTGACCCTGATTCCAAAAAACATATTCTCCATGCAGGCGCCATTTTGGAACCTAGTTTGGTCGCTGCCGCCATTTTGGTACTTGGGTCTCTGCGACTTTCTTCTCAAGGCAAAGCCTCTCTCCCTTGCAATTCTGAGGCTGCAAAGGGTGGAGAGCTGCCACCTCTTGTGATGCCCTCAGGCCACCCTTTTGATTCTCTGGTTCCTTCCCAGCAATCTAGATCCTTTTAGCTCCATCTTTACAGTCCACATCTTTCCTGATGTTTCCTTTCTGGGCAAACTCACATTTTAAATCATCCTGCTTGGCTCTTTTCTCTTGATTTTCAACATAAAACTGGCTGAAAGCAACCAATAACAAACACGTCACCACCCCAATAGTTTGCTCCTTTGAAATATCTCTTGTAAGATTAATTAGTCCGCCATGTTTAATCTCAGTCTTAGGCAAAGTCAATGGGCATGAGCAAAATTCCAACAGACTATCAGCCAATCCATAGCACAAATCATCTGGAGTCCAATGACCAATGCTGTCCTTTTTTTCCAGCAGAAACCTCTTCAGCCTGGTCTTTACAGGCAGGCCTTCTGTCAGTCTTCTGGTCTAAGCTCTGACCAGAATTGCCCAAAGGGAACAGCCAAAGTCGTTCCAGTGCTTTGCTTGTAGCTGACATCTCTGAACCTTTCCTATCTCTTCCCACAAGCCATTTCTAAAAGCTTATAATCCACATGGACAGGTTAGTCACAGCAATGACCCCACTTCTCTGGTACCAAATTCTGTCTTAACTTTTTACTCATTGCTGGAACAAATACCCGACACTCAAAATGAAGGTAGGAATGGTTTATTAGCTCACAGTTACTGGAGGTTTCAGTCCATATTCAGCTGGACCTAGGCAGAGTGGAGCAGGACAGAGAGCATCCAGTTCATGGTGGTGGAACAGCACCAAAATGGTGGCAGAGGCAGCCAACCAAACAGGGCAGCAGAAGCAACAGCTCTAGCCTGTCTCTCTGTCTCTCTTTATATTCCTACCAGGCTCTCTGCCTTAGGATAACTGCCCTAGACCACACCCATAGTCCCAGCCCTACTCAGACTGATAATCCCATCAGTACTAAAACAGGTAATCCCAGTGACTCGTGAGTCAAGTCTCAATCTATAGAAGTCTCCGCCTAATGACTACATGAATCTTTGGGGGGACAACTAGACATAAACCATAACAGCAAGTAAAACAGGAAGAATAAATAAACAAATATGCATAGGATAGTGCTCC
Source organism: Myocastor coypus (assembly GCA_004027025.1). Classification (NCBI taxonomy): domain Eukaryota; kingdom Metazoa; phylum Chordata; class Mammalia; order Rodentia; family Myocastoridae; genus Myocastor; species Myocastor coypus. The sequence continues at coordinate 50,211 of PVJA010004190.1, read as the reverse complement.
ACTTCAGGACAACTTGGAAACCCAGTTAAATGCAAGCTCCACTACATAAGTTGTATTATACACAATAAATATTTTATTATAGATTTGTCATGTAAACTTTCAAAAGTCACATACATTGTAAATATTGAGGAGAACATATAACCAATGGATTCTGCTTTAATTCTCATGCTGTAATAGTAATTACTTGTTTAGATGAAGAATGATGGCACACATGTAGATGAGCTGTGGTATACATTACTTACTTTCAAATATTCTTGTCACGGTTATAATCAGCAGGTGAAGCTGAAGAAAATTTTAAATGTAGCATAAGTACATTACAACTTTCCAGGAGATGAGCTTTAAAAACCATTACTGATAAGGTGCTACAGAGTTTAGATCTCGTTATTACTAGAGAATAGAAAAAAAAAAAAACAAAACTATTTTAATAGAAATAAAACAAAGACCAAGAAATAGAAAGTATTACAAGGCTTAAGAGCTTTTTTGAAAATGGGTTTCCAAAGTAGAGGGTAAAAAAAAGAGGAAGGAGAGGAAGAGGAAGAGGAAGAGGAAGAGGAAGAGGAAGAGGAGAGGGCAGGGGGAGAAGAGGAAGAAGGGGAAAAAGGGGAAGCGGAAGCGGAAGGAGAAGGAGAAGACCAACGAGGACCTTCAGCTTGAGTAGCTGAAAGGGACACAGCACGGAGGAAAATCAGATGAGCGCATGCACCAAAGCGCACACCTAAGTTTCATGGATGGCCCAGCTTGGTCTGCTGGCTGGTCACTTCATGAATATCTCCTGTTTCAGTGGATTTCTTCCTGGAGGCCACTCCCAGTCTTGCTCTTACAGTGCACCTGGTCCTTGTATTAAAATATGAAATAAGTGAGGGGGGGCTCCTTCTGCACACTGTTGGCAAAGGCTGTGAGGTCTCTGCTGTTAGTGGGTGATGGGTCATGGATTGCAAACGCAGAGTCCCATGGGAATTTGTCCTATTTCATGCGTGCTACCCGCCTCTTTAATTAATTAGCCAGACTATGTCATGCTACTGTGGCTGGATCCTCAGATCTGCATGACACCACCCTTTTTTGGAACTCAGGTTGGATTTACCTCTGGAGCTCTACAGCCCACCTCTTCTGACAGCGTGTCACTGACACTTCAGTCCTCACCCAGCACCTTCTTTTCTGTGGTTGTGTCTGGGCCACCTCTGCTGAATTGCTCTGAATAAAGACTTCAACATGTGAACATTATACTCACATCACTTTTGCTTCCCTAATGACAAAAATATAAAAATAAAGACCTTAACACTGTGTAAAATATCTTGGCTCTAGACAGGCTCTGGGACATCTTTTTATAAAACCTTCCTTTGGAGATCATCTGGCTTTCTGCTCCCTGAGCTAATAAAAATCAGATATTATGCATATTCTCTCTTGAAAATCTTGATCTTCTTCACCTGTCTCTTAAGATCAAGTGGAGGAAGTAGGAAAGCTGTGGTCACATTCTGTGGCTAGACTGGAGCAAGGCCAGGCAACGAGGAAGAAAGGCAGATATGTTTTGAGAATGTACAAAATCCTCATGAGATATTAGAACCATTGTGTGCTTCAAACATGAACTAACATAAAAGAAACATTGAAAACACACACACAAAAATAGGATGGAGGTTCGCAGGTTTTTTTTTTTTTTCATAGCTTGTTTTCCAGGGGAATTGTCACACTTCACCCAATAGCAAATGGAGCGGTGTCAGTGTGTGTTCCTTTGTCCCACCGCTAAGGAGTCTGCTGCACCATAGGCTGGGTAACATGAATGAACAGGCTTCACGTACAGATGCTCAGATGAAAAGACGCACATTGGCCAAGATGGGAACACATGGGCAAAGGCCGGAGCAGCGCGCCTGTGTCTACCTCTGCCTGAGCTCTTCGGTGGACTCCCCCAGAATCTCCTCAGGGTGTTCTGTCAAGAGGTGGAAAGAAAGCTGTTATCTTAGCACACCGCTCCTTTCTCTGATGAGCTTCCATCCTCATGTAGGAAGGATTCACAACGATAGACTCCACACTACTGGTTGAGAGGCTCGTGGTAGCCCGTGAAGGGAGGCAGGCAGTACTGGAAAGCTGATGGCAGAGCAATTCTTTAGGGGAAGCGGATTTGGGCTTGGTTTTTCCTCCAGAGGGAGATTAATTTTTTTTTTCAAAAAGGTAAGAGTTTGTAATGGTTGATACAATGTGTCAACTTGGCTGAATGACTCAGTGGCCCAATTCCTTGTTGATGGGAGCCCCACTCTCGGGTACAATTGGTTCCTCCCTGGAGCATGACCAGGGCCTGCCTAGGATATAATTGGCTCCTCCCTAGCGCGGGATCAAGGGCCCAAGCTGGGGTATGATTGGTTCCACCCCAGGGCACAATGGGCCCACGTCAGTATGAATGAGCACAAAGAGACTTTTTAAAGGGCTGAGGAAGGAGTCAAGACTTCACTTCGTCAGAGAAGCTTCAGTCTTCGCATTCAGCCTGGACTTCATTATCGGGCTTGCAGCACAGACTCTTCAGCCTCCAGCTTGGATCTTTCACCATCCGTCGCAGACCCATCAGCTGCGGGATAGAGACTTACACGGAGTGCTGCAGTGAAGTCCAGACCTCGGGGCTGAATTCTTCAGTCCGGAGCATGCAGACGCCCTGTGCGCGCTTCCTCATCTGACTCTGTGGCTGACTATTGTAAGCCAGTCTTACAATTCCTTATAGGTTGTAGATTTTGTGTTCATATCCCTTCCTTACATTATATCCATTCTGTTCCTCTAAGTAAAACCCTGACCAATACAGAGCTTTTGTTGCCTTTGCTTCTGTGCCCTTGGTGCGTGTCTGCTTTGGAAGCTTCACGGGAAGTAGGTGGGTCTGACTTCGCCAGCACACGGGCATTTGTGTGTGTTCTTCATCGGTGTTATCATCTTGGGGCTGCAGAGCGTTCCAGAGTATGAACAATGCTAGGGATATGCAAAAGCCCATGCAAATCGATGTGCTAGCTTTTGCTATTGATTTTCTAATGAGTAAGGCCTGAGAGGAGTATTAGGGTGATTCTGATACAGCCCACTTTTTAGAAACTTCTTAGGTTAGGCAATTTAAAATTTTACAATCTATTGCTAAACTACACTAAATGTAAGAAATATCCCTTATCCACACATATACAAAGTTGTCTCCCAATTCTTTCCATGCTTTCTGTCCCCAGGTGAGCACAAAATAAGGGGTATTAAATTTTGATATTCTTCAAGTATTTGAGAAAATGATCTTCTAAAGAATTACTTGGGTTAAGAGACCTGCACTGTCCCACCTTCTTCGAAAGCACAATGTGCTATGACGTATAAGATACAGAGATGAAGGTACACGTCCCAGTCATCTGGCTCCTAACCTCGTGATTTCTCACGCTCCTATGGCATCTGTGAAGAAATTTCTAGGCTTCTGATTCTGATTTACCTTATGGATTTCTCAGTAAAGAGAGCCAGGGGTGAAAAGATTTTCTTGTTAGAGACACTATAGTTTGCCAATGTCCAGTCACAGCTGAGACACGGACAGCAGGCACCAAAGGAGCTGAGGCCCAATCTGACAGAAACCCAGCTCTTGATGACAACCTTTGACTTGGCTATGTGCTCTGCGTGTATTAAACTCGATTCTGTAAATAAGCTCTATAGCCAATGTGGAAACAATAATTAGTTCTTTGAATTTCAACTGTAAAGGACCAGAAGTGACGCTTGCTACTGGTTTGTTGAGTTCTTCAAAATCTGGAAGATGGCTCGGAAAACAGCAGCCTCAGAGCAAATGCGCTTCGTGCTGGTTCATGAGCTGGAGCAGGTTTGACTCCTCTGACTTGGCCCAGCAAATGTCACTGAGCAGTTAGATTAGGGTTTGCCTTGCTCTACAGAAAGGGCTAAAGCAAACACACAATGAAGTAGACAGCATGTGTGCTCAGCCTCTGCGAAGAAGTCACACTTCAGTAACTTGATCAAGATAAATTTTACTTTTCTGGAGCTGGCAAGATGGCTCAGCGGTCTAAAGCGCCTGCTTAGGCAAGCTTAGGTAACCACAGGGACCGCGGTTCAATCCTCAGCACCACGTGCTGCCCCGACACCACCCCCAAGGCAGGCCCAGTCGGCTATAACATAAATAAAGTTTCTTTAAAAAAGATAAAATTAGAGCCGGGCGTGGTGGCGCACGCCTGTAATCCCAGCACTTGGGAGGCTGAGGAAGGAGGATCGGTGTGAGTTCGAGACCAGCCTGGGCTACAAAAGTGAGCTCAGGACCAGCCTCAACTGCATAGCGAGACCCTGTCTCAAAAAAAAAAAAAAAAAAAAAAAAAAAAAAAAAAAAAAAAAAAAAAAAAAAAAAAAAAAAAAAAAAAAAAAAAAAAAAAAAAAAAAAGAAAAAAGATAAAATTTACTTTTTTTTCAAGTAACAATCTGGTCTAAACTTTTCACAACTGATACATCAGGGTGTTGTGGATTCAGGCTGAAATTGTGCTTTAAGACACCTGCTTCAGTTTAAATTAATTGGATTTTATTCCAGCCAGAATGAACACATCAAGGACAAGTGGAGGATAGATTTTATTTCTGTTCAGTAAAATAAGGAGCCATGGCTCTCATACATTTTCCACTAGTCAAAACTTACTCATAAGGAGAAAGATTGCTGCAAAAGATGCGATAGGAAAACAAATAAGTGCCAGCGTTAGCTGGACCCACCCATGCTAGTAAACAGCTCTATTACTGTACAAAACTAGGATTTAGAATGATGGTTCCCTGGCTCCCTGCTGGATCAGTGTGCATTTCCACGTCACGTGCGTCTTGGTCTTGCACACAAACGACGCACCACCTGATCTACAGCCCTCACATGGTGTCGTGCTCGGTAGACCTGCCCTCTCACCTCGATCTCAGGCTATCAAAGTAGAACCTATTATCCATGTATAAGAAATAAATATGGGCACTGTTCCTCACTCCTATTGGAGAAACCTGACCTTATTGAGAGAAAATTATCTCTACATAAGAGGTAAATTAACAGAATTCCAAGATATAATAATAGGTTTTATAAAACACCCACAAGTTTCTTTTTTTCTTAAGGTGTAGACTGGTAGGTTCTAAAATGATGTTTATGCTGAATTTTACAAAATGTTGGCCCTAACTAAGCACATATGAGCCACAGAATAAATTGTGAGTCAATTGCTTGGATTCCGGGATTGATTCCCTGATCAACACCTATATACTCTTGGAGTAGAGGTTTTTTGCTTTGGTCTCCAGCGCAGCATTCCTCTACTGCACCAAGTATCGTCTGATGAGTAGGTAAACCATGGCAGCACAGGAAGACCTCATCGTGCACCTCCAGAGGATAAGGACTTAGGCCAGCCTACACTGAAAGGTTAGCTTTTTCCCTTAGTCTTTGCTAAAGAAAGATACTTGCTTGTGTCTTACACTGCCAGCTTGTCCCTTAGGAACAACCCAGCATCCCAACTCTCATTTTATAGGTCAAAGCATGGATCCTCCTGAGTTCAGCAGGTCGGGATGTATGCAAGCTGAAGAGGTCCGGTGTAGAAGAACTGCTGAGCAACGATCCCGATAAAAGCTGACTTATGATAGTTTGTGGGTTGTGGGACACTTCATAATTACCCTCCCTGGAGAAGGCTAACCTTCTGTAAGCCCAGTGCGAATGCTCAAACACTACGTAAAAGTCTTACAAGACATTCTGTGTAACTCTGACAGTTTTCATACTCGTAAATGTTATTCAATCTCTACATTACAGATAAGAAAACTGTAAACAGTTTAAATAAAATTATTCAACAAACTAATGATAGAAATAGATTTGACACAAAACTATGTACTTTGTAAAACTACCCTGGCTTCTTGAAGGTACACAGGGAAAATAGTGCTCCTTTTAAAAATCTCTAAAAGGAATAACAGATTTTTTTTTTTTTTTTTTTTTTTTTTTTTTTTTTTTTTTTTTTTTTTTTTTTTTTTTTTTTTTTTTGTCTTGAGATAGGGTCTCGCTATGCAGTTCAGGCTGGCCTTGAGCTCACTTTTGTAGCCCAGGCTGGTCTCGAACTCGCACCAATCCTCCTGCCTCAGCCTCCCAGAGTGCTGGGATTACAGGCGTGAGCCACCACGTCCGGCGGAATAATAGATTAAATGGAAAAGGGAGAGATTTTGCAATGAGAGAAACACACAGGAAACTAACTGTGTAAGTTCAGCCAGGAACACACCTCTTACTGCCCAGGTACACTGCATACATGGGGAGAGTCTGCCCAAGTAGAGCATTAAAGACAGAGGAAAAGAGAGACTGGTCCTTGTGACACTAGGAGAATTGTCATTGACTCTTTTGGAAGAAGCAACAGCTTGAAGAAGGAGTTGTTTGAGATTTTAGGGCATTAGATGTTATAGAGAGCCCTTGCCAGTGCTCGTCTTAGCGCAGGAAGTTTACATTTGCAATGCAATGAAGAGCTGCGAGAATTCTAGCAAATTAACCCCAATCTACCACTTCCAGTGCAATGCATGGTGAGAATAAGACGCTGAAGCACATTTGAAGTTGAGAGGTCTGAAGTCCCGCCAGGAAGACAACCATCAGGAAAAAGGCCAAAACCGGGTTTTATTTGATTGTGAAGAAAGGAGTGGCCTGAGGATGAGTGACTGTGAGAATGGAGGGGGAAGTAGCTGAGTGCCGTGACCCTGGCTAGGTGGGACGCCCCATATCAGTGCTGCAGTATGAGGAGAAGGATATGGAGGAAGAGTCAGCTGCATAAAACACCTGAGGGCATCTCAAGTTTTGGGGTCAATGCTTCAGCTCTGATGTGTAGTGTTCTAAGCCCCAAGAAGTCATCGCCTCTATCTTAAGGCGCTATCCCAACTGAGGGTGTGAACTCTGGCTCTCCATTCCGCCTCATCCCAGCCTGCACAAGGCAAGAATGGGTAGGAGACTGTGGAAACGCTGCCTTCTGTCTTCAAAGACCACCATTTGTACCTTGGATGGGCCAAAATGCATGGCTTAGGTTTGGAGCCAGCTGAAGGTGTAAGGAGGGGCTGGGGAGAAAGCTCAATAGAATAAGTGCTTGCCAGGCAAGTACAAGGGCCCGAGTTCAATCCCCCACCCCACAAAAAAAAAAAAAAACAAGAAAAAATGAAAGAAAGAAAGAAAGGAAAGAAAGAAAGGAAAGAAGGAAGGAAGGAGGGAAGGAAGGAAGACTGAAGGCATAAGGAGAGCGTCCTAACCAGCTCTGTGCGTATCAGTACAAGGGCACGGAGTCAGGCTGAGGCAGAGAGAAGACAACTGCTCCTCCTTCACGGAGAGTCACTCAGGTGGCCTCCACAGATGTGGCCCAGACAGCGTCTTGAAATGGGTGGGTAACAAGACCTACACAGAGGGAGGGAAGGGGGGAGGGAAGGAGGGAGGGAGGGGCCTAAGGAGAGAATCAGCGCCCTCACTCTCTTCAGAGGGGAGGCTGAGGGGTGGGGAGGAACCCACACCGAACACCCCGTCAACCCCACGTCCCTCCCTTTCTCAGCATTGCCTTTCGTCTTTCAGGCCACACAGCAGGCGCCGCTCATTTCTCTCCTCCACATTCCACATGGAACCTGTGATCTGCTCCCATTTGATGTAAGCTGCTGTCAATTATATCTGAACCCTAGCATTCCAAATGTGATTTATTAATGGAATTTTTTTTTTTTTTTTTTTTTTTTTTTTTTTTTTTTTTTTTTTTTTTTTTTTTTTTTTTTTTTTTTTTTTTTTTTTTTTTTTTTTTTTTGGTTTTTCTTTTCCTTATGGCCTGGCCATTAGCACAGATATTCTTTGAAACATCAAAGATGATCTATTGCCATTAAAATAGAAATAAGTAAAAACAAAATAAAGTTGGAAAAGTAGACAAAAAAGCCTCCAAAGTCTTGTCTTTTCTTTCTTAGGTTTATCTTTGAAGTCATCTTCTTTCAAAGAAAAAGTTGTCCTGTTTTATTTTACTGCACCTATTTCATCAGCTGGTGCTTATGAGAGTAACAGAAAATAGAGTTTATAAACTAGGCTCACAGCGGCTGCCTGCAGAGGCAAGCATGGAGGATGCGAGAGGGAAGTCGGCCAGCCAGAGAGTCAAAGGATCCACTCGTAGGTCAAGACATAGTGCTCCTCCTGGTGAGGTCGGGCTGGCAGCCGAGGGTCTGCTCTGGAAGGCCGTTGCCCCTATGTGATGGCGAGGACTGGCGTTTCTCTGAAAGTGAAGCCAACCTCCTCACTTCTTAGTTCCGCTTCTTACTCACTTGGGTACCGGCCCACGCGTGAGGGCCGCTCTCACCCAAGCGCATTTTCTGTCTACTAAATCCACACAGCCCCGTCAAGAAACACAGCAACCCACCCAGCTCCGCATTTCAGCGGCCACAGCAGGTCACTATCATAGCTACTCTGTTTTTGTGGCATTTCTACGATTTAAAAAGGAGAAGATATAGCAGTTAGAAAACAGAACTCGAATTCTAAGAGGAGAAAGGCAGCTAAGAGGTTTGTCACGCGCACAAGGACATTATGTAGTGTCCCTGAGAGTGTTGGACATGAGAATCAGAGTTTACGTCTGACTCCAGAGACACTGGATTCGGTCAGCATCCTGAATAATCTGTGAAATGACCAATAGAATACTGAGGCTTCATATTAGATTCTGAACTACATGAACTTCCGGTTCCTTTTTGTAGCAGGGCGTAGTGAGATCTACTTAACGAGAATTCAAGGTGGTAGAAAAGACATGGGATTCCCTGAAGTATCTTAGCTGATGAAATTTGGCTTGGTCTTGTCTCCCTTCCACGTGATAGCATCAGCTGGGGAGGGAGCTCGGGGGCTTGCGTTTCTGCCTGGTGAGCGCAAGGTCCTGAGTTCCATGCCCCGTACCAAAAAGCCAATCAAATGCTAGCATCCTATAGTGGTGGAGCCTGGCTCATGGTTACATAATTGTTACCTTCACCTCTTCCCATTTCTGGCTGGTTTAGTTTTGTGGCCGCTAAGAGGCTGTTCGGAACGTCCTTGCCTACTGACTCAGGAAGAGAAGCCATTATTGAAAGCAATAAATTGCCATATATCAGACAGTAGATGAGAAAAGACAGACACTGCTTCCTTTTATCAGGAAGCCGCTACAGTGACCTATTAGCAGTTGGGTTTTCCATTTTCATTTGTCCTTGAGGACTCATTCCTTTTATTCACGTGCTGTGCAGACTAAGTGTTTATACAAATGTGTCCAGCCACCCTTGGATTTCACCTGTCACCTGCTCTGTACCTAAAAATCAATACCCACTTTCCACCTCAGAGACACCCGAGGTTCCTGAGAAATAATCCTGATCTCATTTAGGAGAGCAGCAAATTCCCGGGGGTCCTTCATGTAGGGTGTGCTATGGTATTCTTTCCATGGACAAGAATTGACTTTAGTGACCTTTGTTTCATTTGAGAAGTCAAAGAAGAATCAAAAATGGAGACCGATGCATCCACAAAGGGCAAGACCTGTCCAGACACTGCTTCCGTCTCCCAAAAGCCCAGTGGAATTCTTGTTTCCCCACACTACTCTCTTTTGCTTAGTTTTCCTGCTAAAAGAAACTGCCTCGCAACTCTAAAGTTGAAAGAGAAAGTGATTTGTCTTACAACTGCTGAGGTTTCAATCCATGAGGCAAAATCTCTAAGTCAGTGAAATCATTGTGGAAAGCTATAGTGGAGCACAGCTACGTGTAGATGCCGTGAAACAAAGACAAGAGAAGAGATCTAGCGAGAGACACACGTCCGAAGACAGCCCTCCAGGGTCCGCTCCCACTGGGCTGCTCATCCAGACAGCGTCTTCATCTATGGACACCAACACTGCTGAAGGCAGCTTACTTCTGGTCCTTTAGAGGAGTCTCTTAAACCAGTCGAGCTGACAAGGTAAACGGGGATCCCTCTCTCCCCATCCAGGGATCTCAGGACTTCAGTTCACATTAGTCTGGCAGGCTTCTGCTCATGTGAACGTTCCCTCTTTCTACATCTTTGTCCTCTCACTTTCCTACTCCTTCTATGAATCTTATGAGAAATTATTGAAGTACAAGAGGAAAACTCTGTAGTTAGGATTTACAAGGGAAAACGTTAAATACAGAGCACAAATTTTATAGGATTATTTGATAATGTTCATCCAAACAGTCCAATGGAAAAGACTGCAGATCGGTATGCACGCTAGAGATCCAAAGAATCCAGCTGAGGGCCTAGATTCCATGGCCATGTCCTCCATGAGTCCAGCTGGAGGCCCCGCACCCACAACTATGCCTCATGCAAGTCTGTATCAAGAATCTGCACTGGGAAGGCCCAAAGATACGTGCGGAAGCTAGGAAGTCTGTCCCAATGGGACAAAGACCTGTGCCAGCAGGCTGAGAGATTTGCAGGAAATGGTGCCCAAGAAAGGATCAGAGCACCCCCAAAAGAATCACAGTCCTTTCTCAGAAACACTGTGGTTCCAAGCTCCTCTGATGAATTGAACAGTGGAGTTCCTGTCAGGATATCCAGTGTGACAAACTCCCCGAGGAGACTCAACAGCACACCATCTTCCCCTATAGTTCTATTTTAATGCTGTTGCCCTCCGTACCCAGAACTATGCTGATTCAGTGCAGCTCGGAGTTACAAGTTCGCCATTAGATCATTCACCCCAAGGAGTTAATATTTTAAAGCCGACTTCATCTCTTTCAAAGATGTCCTCAAATACTAGCCCTTTTAGGAAGTTAAAGCTTACCATTTATAGCTGTATCTATAATTCTTAGAATTGAAAGAGAAATTAAGGAAGAGAATATTTTCCTGTGGATCAGGACGTTTGTGTCGAATTACTCTGCTGCAGGCCTCCGGTGGAAAGGAAAAATTAAAGAAATTCATACCTACTTCCTGATTACATTCCACATGCTCTTTCTTTTTCTGCAGACTCAATCTTAAACAGGATAAGATTGTCCTTTGGGAAGGACAAACTCGTTCTGCATACTTGCATACCTTAAGCTTCCTTCTGAAGATTTGTCAGAATCATTTTTCCTGTTGTGTATGTGACGAGAGGAAAGGGAATAATTCTCTGGGTCCCAGTGAGAGACAAAACAGAGAGTCAGGAATGCACAGACTAGAAGACGCTGTGACTGAAGCTAATTAGTGCGGCGTGTGAGAGAATCAGAGTGGAAAATTTACAGAAGCAGAAAAATAGTGCAGGATTTTAGCATTTGTGCATACAAAACACTCGGCTTTGTGAAGAGATTATTGATTAGTACACTGTGGTAGCCCTGTGCTTTGAATGTATCTCAGGAGTTATGGAGCCAGAGGGAAAACTGAAGCAGCAGAGGCGATGGAGAACTGAAGCGGTACATGACAGCAATCATCTCAGCTATTGTGTGAGTGAAATATCAGGTCAGTGAGAGAAAGTTTGGAAATTAGACTTTGAAAATCCATGTTTACTTAAGGGGCTAAAATATGTTAAAATTATTACTAATTGGAAAGAGGATTTGAGTGTCATTCATACATTTCAGTGGTCTCAGTGAAATGTATATCTATATCTTTAACAAATTGAGAAGATAAAGGTTTATGCTGTTTATTCAGGAGTGCAATTGTCTGAAAACCTATTACTATTTCCATGTGGAAACGTTTTTTAAACCTGCATGGTTGCAAACTCTGAACTTCTGCAGCTGCTTTATGCTACAAATATGATTCTTTAGTCATTTTCTAGCAATATAACTTAAGATGTTCATAGATTTTTTTTCTGAGAAAATAGATGAAGCATAACTACCTTTGCTTGTAAGAGGGTGAATGTAAAGCCTGTCACCATTACAGAAATAGGATAGTACTTTAAAAATAAGTTGAGATTGTGTACCTCAAGGCTGTCTTTCTGGCCATGGAAGAGGTGTTTCTGTTCACAAACTTTTCTTCTTTTGTTTCTCCACAACACATTTTGAAGTCAGTAAATTAACAAACATCCGTCTTTGTTTTTTCTGCTTAGATACAGTGAATTGAGTCTCAAAGTTTAGCTCTGTGAGAATATTTCAGCAGATGGTACATAAACCTTTTATTTTTTCCTTTGTAAATTTTAAGAAATGCACTAATACAGAGACTCAAGATAAATGTTTACGTTGCATTTTAGAAAAAAATAAAATTATTTTAAAATTTTAACAGGATTACCTAGATATATTTATTCTTAATTATGGTGATGTTATTTAATCATTTCTAGCAAGACATTACCAACAGGAAGGACAGTATTATCATGTAATTTTATCACTCTAAACACAGCTCTATCAGAATATTTGAAAATGAGTGAAGTCTGAATGAAAAGCAAACGACAGCCATCTTTCTGCTTCATGTACAGACAGTACTGTACTTTCTATATTTTCATTCCCTCCTTATAACGATGAACTTGGATGTGTTGGCTTTTGTTTCAAGAACTATGACATCCCTCATGTATTACCACAGAGCATTTTCAGGCAGCAAGCCAAAACTTAGAAACTTGCCCAAGCACACTGAGGCCGCCCTTCCTCTACATGCTATATAGAAACCTCTTCTAGACTGAATAACTGGGAACATCTAGGAAAAGACCAGTTAGAAACCAGTGATTGGGAATAGTATAAATACAATGCTATATAATTTTTAAAAACAAACACGAGGAAAATGGAATCACATTTAACTTTTTTTTTTTTTTTTTTTTTTTGGGTGATCTTTTAAGTTGGATGCATTTTCTTTTTCATAAATTAAACATCTGTCGACCACTAAGGTTTTGTGTGCTAATAATGTAAACATTTTGATCATAATAGGATGAGGAAAATTAGAAAAAAAGGAAGGGAACGTGGAGAAAAGAATGCAGGACAGATGTACTACTAGTGTCTCTTAGTTCACGGAAAAGAAAGATTTGTGCTGCTGTTGATTGGAGACTTTTTATGGCCGTCTCATTGTAATAATATTTGAGTTGCTAAGACAAAACAGCAACAGCCATTGAAGTTTTCAACGTCATGTTAATTTGATTCAAACTGAAGTTATTGATCAAAATATTTGCCGCATATATGTTTTACTTGTTTTGAAGCATGAAAAAATTAAGATGAATTGTCATTTTAAGTGAACTAAGCAAACAGAAGAACTTCAGTTATGCTTAATAAAGACTCACTTCAGCAACACAAAGCGTGACAGGCTGACGACTCTGTAATCAAAAGCAAGCAGGAAACCGCTGTGTCCCCATCACTGTCATTTCACCTGTGTGTTCAAGGCACATAAGACAACGCATTGGTTTATCAGACATCACTGTATGGCCAGTCGATCTGCAGCACAACCTTGGCAAAATCTTAAGTAAGGAGTACACCAGAGAAGCAATATTAGCTCTATGGAAATGAAAACGATTTCACATTAATATGATAAAACGCTCTGCCTATCACAGGAATCAGTACACATGCTGCAAATCTAACTCCATGGAGAAAGAGCAACATGACAGAATGTCTGTGTTGAAAACAATAGAGAATATTACGTGGACCAAAAGGAACACATGCTTATAGCTATAATAGTAAAGACTGAAAAAGCCTCAAAATAGGGATTTATAATTCTGCATTCTTTTCTAGTTGCGTATCCAGACAAGAACTCTGTAAATGTGACACAGTCTACAACATGAACACTATGCAGTCAGCATTACATGGTAGAGAAAAAATCTGGAGAGAAGTGAATTCTCACTTCCGATAGTTAAGAAACATGCACAGCCAGCGCCTTGGAACTACCCTCGGCATGGACACTTTCTTCTCCTTTACAGAACTTCGATGCTGCCTCTGCCTCCCGTGTCCTCCGTCACAAATGACAAGGCAGAGTCAAGGCCCAGGCACAACAAACAATATTGTGTGAATGGCAAAATTTGCTTACAAATTGGAAACGTGGAAAGAAAAGATATGGAGAAACCTCACATAATTGAACTGTGAAAGTCACCGACATATTATTTAAATTATAGTTTCAAAATCTATCCTTTCTTTCAGAGCAGTTTGTCTCCACCCCCTTTGTTCATGACTTAGTTCATGGAACTGGGTTCCCATAAGTAAATGCATAAATACTCTTCAGTATAAGACATCACCTAGGGGTGATCTTTACCAGGCTGTCATGTCCACAGCGTTGAGCTCAACAAGTTTCAATTCAGTTTCACCATTTTAGATACCTTTTTGTGTGTGCATGTGTGTGTGTTCATAGTGAAAAACACTTTTAAATACTTATTGTGTTGACTGTATTCAATATTTTTGCCATGGTATTTATTAAACACATTTCTTCTTTCTCTATTGTTGAATAAAACTTTTGCTGATCAGATTACTTTAAATCTTAGTTTGACGTAGATTTGCATGTCATGACCTATGAGAATTTCTACTCTTTGTTGATTACTAATCCCCATGTTTGAAATTACTGGAACTCTAATGAGCAAATCAGTGACATGGTAACAACATTTGTACCCACACAACAGCATTCGTGGAGAGAAGAGGTATGAAAAGAAAGGAAGTTGGTGGAAAATAGACTTCGCAAAAGTCAGATATTGGGTTTTTTCCTTCATTTTCCACCTGTTAGTCCATGATCTCTTGTGAAATGAATAGTGCATGTCACATTCCTGTGGGCTGACCAACGGATTTTAATATTAGAAACAGTATGTATTTGTTGGATGAATTATTGTATGAATAAATGTGATATTGATGAATTACTTGATTAACTATTTAATATGTAGGAAGAGAAAATTTTCCTGTTCATTTCAGTTCATTTGAGACGCGTTCCTGCTGCCACCACACGGATTACCTTGCGGCTGTGTTCGTCCACATCCTCACAATAAACAACTGCTTTTCTAAAGTGAGATTTAAGAATGAGTAATGTCTTCGGAAATGAGAAATAAGTAAATACAACATAAGTGACAGTTCCCTCACCAAAAGATGTAAGAGATCTTAACTTTGGTCTTTAATCTTTATGCACTGGATCTCTTGAAGCACAGTAGGACCACAAACTTGGTGAAAATTTCTTTGCCAGAAAAAGACAGTCTGAGCTGTCAGAGTACTTAAATCTCCCCATTTTCAATCCATTTCAGAAGAAGACAAAGAGAGACACAAGTCAACTGCAAGCCCAGAGATGCCTGGTGCCCAGGACTCGAAAAGCAGGTTGGGATTGGGAAAGACTGATGAGCGACAGGTGACTTGGGTTTTCCTCTGTTAGTGCCACCATGCTCCTGGACCTGCAGGGATGAGGTTGGATTCTCCAATCAGAGACGATGCTTTGGCAAAGAGGTGAAGCTGACAGGCTTTTAAAGTAGTTTGAATTAACTTGGAGAAGACCATGAAGAATGCTTTCTCTTTAAACATAAAGTACCACAGACATTCATTTAGTTTTAATATAAATATGCTTTTAAATTCAGTTTTAATCATACTCAGACACACATGTGACACAGATAGTTTGACAGTTGTGGCCCACATAGCTCATGGTGTTGAAATGTCTTTTTGACCTTCAATCTAAGATCTGTTAGAAGTATGAAATCTGTAAAACCGGGCCTCTGAATTACAGTGAACTTTACAATGGATTTAACCTCATAATAAATCAGAATACATATTTTTCTCATTTCTGTTTTTAACCCCCTGCAACTAGAAAAATAGAAAATAATTAACATCTGCCAAGAATGTAAGGGTCATTCTGTTAAATATCTATCCCGCTGATAGCACCGCTTCTACGTTTATGTAGAGAGAGATGAAAACATTTTTAGAAATGGAGATATTACTACATTTGCATCTCTTTATCAATAAAGATATAAATCTTGAGATTTCAATGTCTTGTGCTATTCTGTGTATTTTGACCCAGTTTTAATTCCTCTTTTCCAAGAATGTACTCAAATATGACAGCATGGCTAAGTCACTTGTTTTCTTAGTGCTGAATTTGAAGATATTTTGAATGCTTGGGATAATAATCCTTTGCCAGTACATATTTACAAGTATTTTTTCACAGTATGTGACTTATTCACTCATTTCTTTGGCATTGTCTTTGGCAGAGAAATTTTTTAAATTCATAAAGCAATGTCATTAATCATTTATTTCATTGATTATGCCTTCGATATTATATCTAAGATGTCGTCAGTCCACAAACAGGGTTTTCCTATGTAGTTTTATGGAAGTATTATAGCTGTTAATTTTATGCTTAACTCTGTGATACATTTAAGATGGTTTTTGTGAAGAGTTTAGCTCTGTGCTTAAGCATTGTGTTCATGTATTTTGTTGTCCCAGAGACGTTTGTTAGAAAGAGCATCTGTCTTCATTGTTATTATGTCAGTTCCTCAATAAAAATCAGTTTCCTGCATTCATATATACCTGTTTCATAGGTCTGCACAGACCTATTTCTCTGCCCTTTCACCAGTACCCAACAGCCCCTTGCTTACTGTACCTCTAGATTCTACCTTGAAGCCAGTCCTGCTGTTCTTCCTTACAAATGACATATCTGATAAAGAACTGTACTTTTATATTATTTTTAATGATCTATAATTTCTATTTGTATCTGTTTCCATATATAATGTTCAAATTTGTCATGTGAATTTGATGCAAACACGTATTATGTCTTAATTGTTTAAATATCCGATTCTTCCTCTCCCTATACACTACCTGTCCCTATGCCCCTTCGCATTTAAGAAAAATCTACACTTCCCATGATCAATCTTTTATTTGGCTCTTTACTTGTATGTTGGATCTCATGTGAGAGAAACCATGCAATATTGAAGCTTGTGCCTGCGGTCTCACTCAACATTATGATCTCAAGGTACTTCCATGTTTTTGTTTGTTTTACAAATTACTTGTCCCCTTTCTTTATAGAAGAGTACCACTCCACTATGGATAAATAGCACATTTTCTTTATCCATTCATCTATGGATGGGCACATATGCTGCTTGTAAGATTTAACTATTATGAGTTGCACTACTATAACCATGGGTATGTATGGATCATTATAACATGAGGTCCATAAGGAAAATAGCAAAGATCATTGGAATTTCTAGTTTTGGTTTTTTGAGGGGTCTTCCTGCTGATTTCCGCAGTGATTGTGTTATTTTACATTCCCAACAGTAACGCCGTAGCACCGTTCTTTCTGCTCCATACTTCATAACCAAAACAAACAGCAGATGAAACTTAATAATAAGGAAATGAGGTAATTAACAAAGCACTAGCTTAGAAGATCAGGAGAGACAGCCCACACAGGAAGTTATATAAATGACAAATATACATAAAGAGAGGGATAGGAAGATTAGCTCAGCAGTCTAATTGACTGCTTAACAAGAGCAAGGATGGGGGTTCAACCCCCATTATGGCATGCTGTGCTGGCCCTGGAACACCAGGCGTGCTGTGCTGGAACTAAGCATGGTGGTTCATGGTTGTAATCCCAGTGCTGGGGAGGCTGAGACAAGAGGATCACTACCAGTCTGTGCAGTTCTGAGCTATAAAGCAATAACCCAGACCAAAGAAAGAGAGAAAGAAGGAAACAGAGAGAAAGAGAGAGACAGAGAGACACAGACAGACAGAAACAGAGAGAAGAAATGTTTTAAAAATATATGTAAAGATACTTCATATCACATCACTCAGAAATTACACATTAAAACAAACATATCATTATCCTTTAGCTAGGATGGCCTCTGACCTCTGACCTTGACCTTGCTGCATGACCTTGACCATGGCAGCTATGGGGTGTGTCCTGCAAAATAGCTGCCATGGTCAAAATATTTTTGAAAACGGAGAGTAAAAGTGATAGGAATAGGAAAACGGTTTCAAAATTATTTTGGCCATTCTAGTTCATTTGTCTTTCTAGCTAAGCTTCTAAATAATCTTACCTACTTCTCCAAAAATCTTCACATGGACACTGAAACAACATCGAGCACTTTATCTATATCCATATGTGTCACTTCCTGGTCTTTGGGCTAAGATTAACTGCATCTCTGTATGTGTGTATATGTGGGCACACTTACATAGATACACACAATTTGGAGAGAGTTAGTGCTGCCATTTCAATCTTCCCATAAATAAATTATAGCCTTTTACTTATGTAGATTTTTACTTCTTTCCTTAGTGCATGATAATTTCCGAGTTAGCATACAAAATCATGTATATATTTTGATAGCTTTAGGATGGTTTCATTTTTGTTGAGTTGAAATGCTGTTTTATTTTTGATTTCAGTTTCCACATTTACCATATTTCATTTTTAGCGCTTGTTTCAGTCACATTACTAATTGCTTGTTGAAGCATTTTTATGATGGGTGCTTTAAACTCTTTTTCAAATAATTCTAACATCTGTGTCATCTCCACGTTGGCATCTGTTGATTGGCTTTTGATATTCAAATGGAATGTTTCCGGTGTACGAGGAGAGCCTTTTGTTTCGTGAGTCACGAGCGTGCGGGAGGACTCTGTTAGAGTGCTATACATTTTCTTTAAATAATGTGTTCTGGTGGCTTCCTCCGAGACTGACTAGTGCAAGAGGAAGACTGTCCAGCTTTGCACATCGGAGCTGAAGTCCATTTCCTCGTCAGCTCTGTGGCAGCAGGAATCAGGCCACGTCGCCTACTGTGGGGCGAGGAGCTGGGTTCCCCGTCTCACAGCTCCCAGCATGGGTGCGAGGGCAAGGGGCACCCTGTTGCTCGTTCTTTCCCACGCGGCCCTCGCTGGCACTACAGGGAAATGAGGGGCTCCTCACTGTGTGTAGGAAGGCAAAGGCTCCACTTTCCTTTCATTTTTCTCAGTAGCACAATGTAGAGTCACAGGGCTCCTCCTCACAGGCAAGAGCAGCGCATGTCCAGGCTCCCCCAGTGGTCTCCAATTTGGAGCAATATTTTTTTTATCACTCAACAGATACGACAGGCCGAGTACCTTCACAATGCTATCCTAATGCTGAAGCGAAGGTGACGTAAAGTGTGGCGAAATGACAGGTCTGGACTTCGCTGCTTCTGAGCATGTGTGGAGGGACTAAGGACTGAAACAGTACGGATCAAGTTAGGGGACAATGCAGACCAAAGAGGGTGAGGCATTCTCTAGCGATGGCCAAAAGCGAGTGCGCAGGAGCTCCAATCTGCTTCCTCAAGCCACACCCTTCCACGGTGGGTGCTTTCAGGGAGCGTATTTCCTGAGAAGGGGGTTCTATTGTACCCACCTACGTGTCCCAGTTGCCAGTGTCTCCCATATTTAGAATTATATATACACTAAAAAGAGGTCTTTACCATTATTTCATTTATTGCTCCATTCATTGAAAGAGAAAAAACTTAGCAGTACTTCGAAATCTTGAATACTAGGAGAAAAAAAAATCTCACTAGATAAGGTAGCACTCCACTACAATGTACGACAAAGGCTTTACCTCCTCTCCTCTACCTCGTTAAGAGTGGTCACATAGTTGGTTCATTTGTTCTTAAAAGGCACTTTCTCCTAAGAAAATGAGGTCTTCTAATTGACAAAATAACAAATCATCATCTGTTATCTGTATTTATTGGTAGAATTATTATATCAGCCAAACTTAACCATCTGGGCTAATCCATACTATTGCATTAAGCAGCTTTTTAAGAATTATTTAGAGAAACTAAATAATTATGTGACTTTCTATTCCCTTGGTCTCTTGATGAATATCTTCCTGACTGAGAAGCTCATATATATTATCTTTTAAGTAACTCTGAATTATACTTGCCATGGAACAAAAGCTTTTCTCTTTTACTAAGGTGAGACTTAAAGCTGGAAATGTAAACAATGTAGAGATGTAGTCTCTTCTGTTTTTTTTTTTTTTTTATCAACATATATCTCCAATAATGATTGCACTTACCTGGGGAAGTTGGCACATGTACCCAACACATTATGGTTCCTTTTAAATCCCTTTCTCTCTTCCCTTCTCTCCTTGGTTCCCTACCCTTTGGCAAAACTTTTATGTCCCTCTTTCCAGTTTAATTTATTTGTACCTAAGGTTTCTTGTAAGAGAGAAAACACAAGATGTATAAGCTCATGTAACTGATTTATTGCACTTAACATCATGGTCTTAAGGTGCATCCTTTTACTGCATCTTAAAGACATGACGACATACATTTATTTGGGAGTATCACATAATGAAATTATTAATACTTTCAATTGTTTAGGAAGAGAATGAACTGAAAGGTTGGTACTGGAATTTATTGAGGAGAAGGTTTAATGATCAGTTTCTATGTCATACTATGATTACGAAGCCCTACAGTGGTTCTCAACCTGTGGGTCGAGACCCCGGCAGGGGTCGAATGGTCAAAACACAGGGGTCGCCTAAAGCCATTCTGAATCATAACTGTAGCAAAATTACAGTTTTGAAGTAACCACCAAAATTATTTTTTGGTTTGGGGTCACTGCAAGATGAGGAACTGTATTGCGGGGTCATGGCATTAGAAAGGTTGAGAGCCACTGCACTACAGGATGTGGAGATTAGAACATACATTTTCCTGGAAAGACCAAAACCACACTACTAGCTATTTTATTTGCATATAATGTAAATTGTCTTAATATTAACTATCAACGCATTAATATTAAATATACTACCAGTAGTAGATATTAAATATACTACTCTAGTGACTCTTATACATTGCAAGTTTGGGTGAGATACAGAACAAAAGGACATACCTTGGCGCAAATCCATTTTTCTGTGAAGAGAACTCTCTGATCTAAATCTAATCTGAGATGAATAGGAAATTAAATGTTTTCAAGTAAAAGGAGTATAAGGGATGATGGATCAACTACTTCAAAACGGGAAAGTTTTTGAAATGAATCTAATAGTTCTATAGGTATATTTTGTTTTAAGGTCTATTTCCAACATCATTAAAAGAGGAAGAGTTAATTCTTTTCAATATGTTAAACTTTCTCTAAGCTCCTTGCAAATCTAGGATACATAATTTTATGGTAATTATTCATTTGTTGATCTACCCACCATACATTAATTAATCTTAGTTGAAGAGTCTCATATTTGTCTAAAATTACCAAGTTAAACTCTGGGAACTGAATATAGAAATGACCGCTGTGCATAAGTAATGCTTCCAGCATAACCTAATAGTTCAGTCAATGCTTTCTTATCTATCTATCTATCTATCTATCTATCTATCTATCTATCTATCTTCATCATCATCATCATCATCTATCTTTTAAGATTGTTTCCAATAAACAGTCTATTTAGCTCTGTAGATTTGTGTTAATGCACAAGAACTTTAAAAAAATTCTTTGTTTTAGTTGCAGTTCTTTCATTTAATTTACATTTTGTATTCTTGTATGTATTACAATATTTCTACTTACATAAAACCAGTAAAATTCTAAGAAAGTAATATAAATGCAATATAACACGTTCAGTGTCAGTATTTTTAAAGGGAACGATGTAGCACTTTAGATAATTGCTTGTAGGACTTCCAAGCTTATTCTAATGAAGTAACAATGAATTTTCTGGTCAATGTTACAAATTCTAAACATCTGAACTCCCCTTGCTGCTTCTTAACTTGGTATCTTTATTCCAAAATGCCATTTCTGTTACTTTGATATTCTGAGAACCAGAGCTACGCTATGCACCCCTGGAACCATAGAAAAAACTTATTGAAATCAATGACAATGCATTCACTGATAAATTTCACAAAATGGAAAGGTTATAAATTATAAATAAAATTAAATTATGTATTTTTGCAAAGTACTTTATACATTTCCAGAAATACACTGCTGTTGTGAAGGAGTAGAAATAAATCTGAGTTCTTTAAGGTATTAATTAACATTTCAAGTTAGGACTGTGAAACAGCCAAGAATCAGATGATTACTTTGTTTTTTAAAAAAAGTCTTTTGTCTTTGTTGTTAGTCCTACAAATAGTAAATTACTCACAGTACACATTTATCATATGCTAGCGGGCTGCCTGAATAACCTAGTTACAGGGAAGTGGGCAGACAAAAATAGGCCAAGAAAACACCCGGGGAAATATTAGCCAAATGATACGTGTTCTCTTACAGATTTTTAACATTTAACTATTAAAAATCATTTATATGTGAAATACTTGTTGGTTTTCACCTCAAACATATTTTTAAAATGCACTTGCTTTAAAAATTGAAACAATAATAATTATAATAAAGATGCAGATAATTACATCAGCGTCTTCTGAAGGTTTCTACACCACATGCTGGCCAGCTCTTTACACTAAAGTAAGGTTCTATGTTTAACCATTTCTAACAGTTTCACTTATTTCCTTAATTTATCCATGTATTCTGACTCGCTGTGTATAAGTGTACAAAAAAGGCATTGTTATATCAGGGAGTAAAGAACAATGTTCTCAAAAACTGACATTCTTGATTATATTAGATTACATGGTCAATATTAATTAATTAATCTTTACCTGTACTCTGTGTCAAGTAAGTCCTTAAGTAAATCTTAAGGACTCCATAGATACAAATTACTTAATGATCAAAATACTGTAACCTTATGAAATTATAAATTTCCATATCTTCATTTTCAAAATGAGCAAAGTAATCTATGAGGAATCTTATGTGTATTTAGGAAGGTCACATGATCACCGATTCCCAGAATGAGAAGTCCAGCTCAGGGCAGAGTCTAGCGCTGCGGACCTGAGCCACACATAGAGAAGATATCATTGCACTTGTGTTTGCTTTTAAATGAGTTACTGAAGTAAAAGCACGATCTCACCAGACTACTGTGCAGCAGATATTCTATTAAGATAATTTCTGGCATTTTGCAAAGATAAAAGCAAAACTGAAATGAATGGAAATGCCCCTGAATGAGTTGGCCCTGTGCCAAGTGAAGTTTCACAAAGAATGCGAATGATTCAGCCTCTGCCTTATAACTGAGAGTCTCAAATAGCTCTGACTTTTACAAAGAGCTACAGAAGCATATTCTTTAGCAGACAATACGCAGTATTGAGATTCCAATGAGCCATATAGAAATGGGAAATTATGCAATATTTTTAACTTCATTTGAAATAAAAATGTTTCCCAAAATTTAAATAATGCTTTTGTTTACTTATTGTCATCCACTGGCTATCTAAAGCTCTTTGTACTATCATTATCTTCCAGTGTGTTTCTAATGTTAAAAAGAAAATGTGTTTTCCATTAACATAATAGTGTCCCATTGGTGTTGCAGAGATAATTCAGTGGTCTACAAGCCTGCTTAGGCAAGTGTAGGGACTGGGATTCGATCCCAGGCACCACATGCCTCGCTGGCTCAACCTCCTAGCACAGAGAGATGGTAACCAAGACCAGGCATGTCCTAGTGCTGGGGAGGCTGACACAGGAGGATCGCTATGAATCTGAGCTTCATAGTGAGACCTTGTGCCAAATAAATACATACACACATACATACATACATACATACATAAATATATATATTTTTTTTTAAAAAAAATCAAAAAAATAGTGCCTCATTATAAAGGAAAATGATATAGAGACTACTTGATAGGTTCTCTAGGAAACAAAATATGGAAACATACATTTTGTATGCGTACTGAGCAAAACACACCATGTCCTACTAACTAGCAGGGAACTTCTCAGGACCTTTCTTCAATCCGCATTTATCCAAGATGTTACTGGAGATTATTTGACTCTAAACATATACAACAAACATCATCAGTTGTGGGTTTCTGAATTTTCTGAGCAGAAAAGAAGGGGAGACCAAGGCACACTGGGTCACTGTGAGGTCAACTGAACTTGAAATTCTTCTTCAAGCAGAGCCAGCATTTTTTTTAAATGTATTTAGTATAAGATCTACAGGGTCTTCAGGAATTCACTATATCCATCCTATCCATCCGCTCCTAGTGATCCTCCTGTTTTCAGCCTCCCAAGCGCTGGGAGTACACGCAGCAGCCCTCATGCTCCATCTCAACTGCCATCTCAGAGCGCCCCTGGTGGTGGGAAATTGAGCCCTGGCCTTTGAACTCTGCCTGAACAGGCGAGGTAGTCTGCTGAGCTACCTGGCTGGCCCCAAGCAGAGGGTAATGATGAGACTTAGTCATATAATCCTGCTCAGGAAGCAAATAAGTGGCAAGTGTGTTTAATTAAAAGTACGACTTAGAATTCAGAACATTTACATGTACCCTTGCGGGATTTAGGTGAAACTTGACTGAGTGCCTTAAAACAAAAGAACGCAGTAATGAAGACTTCAGACAAGAATGTACTCTATCTGAAATTCTTTTTTTTTTTTCTTTTCCTGACATGCAGCGAGGGGAGAGGGCACCATGACTTAACCAGAGCTAGAATTCAGGAAGCAGAGAAAAGTAATACTAAAAAGCATCAATCGTTGATCTGAAATTTTGACTCCTTGGGAAAATGCCAACTTTATGTACGGCACATTTGCAGTAAAATGTAGACTTACGAGGTATACTAAAAGTATCTTCTGTAATCCCAGCACTCGGGAGGCTGAGGCAGGAGGATTGGTGCGAGTTCGAGACCAGCCTGGGCTACAAAAGTGAGCTCAAGGCCAACCTGAACTGCATAGCAAGACCCTGTCTCAAAAAGACAAAAAAAAAAAAAAAAAAAGTATCTATCACTTTGGTAAAAAATAGAATGTGAATTAAAACTAGTTAGAAATGCTTTATATAAATTTCAATAACTTCTTTTTTATCTAATATCTATGGCAAGTAGCAGTGTCTATGCCGATGACAGCATTCTTCTTCTGTTTTTCACGATGGGACTGTGCCATCTAATATCCGGTTACTGAAGGCTGTTTATTGATTTCTCGAGCATTGTTATTACCATGCAATCTTTATCAAAAGTACTTTATAAAGAAAAACTGTTCTAAAACAGAAAAGCTAGAGACCTGACATTTACGTAATTTTCAAACGTCCTGAGCTATTCAAGTATAGCCTCCATTTAGTATAATTTGACTGTTACGAAACTCAGTTTAGAGTTCTTTATATAGTTGTTTCAATTTTTGCTCCTTTATCACATGCCACATTTTTTTTTGCTTTTGCATGAAAGTGGGAACTAGGAATTTGTATACTTAGGTAATCACACACGTACCTGGGACAAAATACAACAGATTCTTTGGGCTCTACCAAATCCACCATGATGAGAAAGTTCTGGTACAAAGTAAGTATTCAATAAATGTTTAAGGGCATTGAAAAGTTCCCTACATAAACTTGCTGGCAATGGTTGAAAAAATTATTTTATTAACTTTTCAATTAATTTTAGAATCTTAGCTCATCTGAAAAGTATTATCAAATAATTACTTTTTTACTTTATTCCTTTGCCATTGTTTCTCTTTATTCCCATAATTTCTCTGATATAAATCTGTCCAGTTGACAAATTATCGAACAAGAAGATGTGGGCTCAGTGTTCTAAAGCGCCTGCCTAGGAAAGCTTAGGCAGCTGCAGGGCCTGAGGCAATCCCCAATGCCACCTGCTGCGCCAACCCCACCCCCAGGGCAGGCTGAGCTGGCTGTAATGCAAAAAAAAAAGTAAATGTACTTTATAGATTTTCCTCTCCACCAGTTCAGGTCTCGATGAGTTCCTCCGTCCTACTCAGTCTCACTGCTCACACACAGGAGCACTTTCCTAACCCTTGTCTGTCTTTGGAACAATGATGAAACTTTTCATCTCTACAGAAGAAGACCTTGTCGTGATCTGTAAGCAAAAACAGAAAATACGAGAAGGAAGGGAAAAGCAAAGTGAAAGCCACGGAAGAGCCCAACCAGAGGGAAAGAATTGGTTACAGTAGAAGGCTTAAGACATTGACAGCTTCAGGGAAATAGAAGATCAGACCCAATAAAGGAGTTTGTTTGTTTGTTTGTTTGTTTTAAGGTTGAAATTTTCTTGATTAATCAATGTATTTAACCAAGACCTTTCCAATGCAAGGTTATACACTGGAAATTTAGTTGCCAGTATAAGAGAAATTAAAAACATTTTCCTTAAAACTACTTTTCTGTATCCTAATGCTTAGACTCCCAGCCCAACTAGTAGCAGACTGAATGATCACACTCCTCCCAATATATATCCAAATCCTAGTTCGCAGAGCTTTTCTATGGGACCTCATTGAGAAGATAAAGGGCTTTGCATATCTAATTAATCT
This sequence comes from Myocastor coypus, assembly GCA_004027025.1. Taxonomy (NCBI): domain Eukaryota; kingdom Metazoa; phylum Chordata; class Mammalia; order Rodentia; family Myocastoridae; genus Myocastor; species Myocastor coypus. The sequence goes on along the minus strand of PVJA010004190.1, from coordinate 24,230 downwards.
AAGGATTATCTTTGGAGAGGAATCATTCTTGGATTATCCATGTTGGTCCTACTTCCAATGGCAAATGTCCTTAGAAGCCAGAGAGATAGCTCAGCAGCATAAGCACCTGCCTGGCAAGTGCAAGGTCCCGAGTTTGATGCCCAGTACAAAGTAAAATGTCCTTAGGAGACACCGATAATGGACCATGGACTGCAGGAAAAAGCTACTAGGAACACACACTGTAGTCACACCACCACAAGTCAAAGAACACATAAATCCAGAAGAAATGGCAAAAGCAAGCAAGGATTTTACTCTAGAGTGTGCTAAGTTGGGTAGGAGCTCAATAAAATATACATTTGGATTATCTTATTGTTTGTATTTGAATAAAAATGCAATTCTTATTTTTCCCTTTTAATGCTATGTGCTCATTCATCCAGAGTCAGCTTGGCCACAGCTGGAAGTAATTAGGCATACGCAGAAAGAATTAAAACCCTAGGAAATTGTTTTTATCTCTAATAGATTGCACCAGAGTTAAACAGTGAATTGGTCACAGGAGAAACCTTGGCATGGTGACTCATATAAATTACTGAAATTGCTTCAGTTTGAGAAATGAACATCCGTCCCAGATTTTACCTTAGGATTTCTCACATAGCCAAATAGAGATGTTTCTACTAAAGTGAAATTTACCTACTATTTATTTGAATAAAAACAATGATATTAGACCATTCCTTTGTTAAAATTTTTAAGCTAGTAGCGTAGCAGGAAAAAATAGTTTCAGTCATCTCTGCGTCATGAAATCATAGTTAAAGCCACCTTCATGAACAGTGAGTTCAGACTTAAGCTGTTCAGCCTGACGCTCGCATGTCCGGCGCCCAGCTCTGCCTAGGCAAAAAAAAGTTGTAGTCACTCCTGAAACAAGCTTTGTATAACTGGCCTATATTTTGGTTTCCCATTGTTAGAGATAGGGAAGGTGATAAGATAATTAACTCAAGCAGGAGAACACAAGATGTAGGCAACAACTTTAGCAATGAATTAGAAATTTTTTTTTTGAGAAATTCAGAATATATCAAGTTGAATTGAAAATATGGACAGCTAGAATGACCCATGTGAGGAGTGTGTAGAACTAGAGGCAAGGTTGCAATAGCAGAGCGTGTATGCGGTGATGCCAAAACACGGAAGATGCCCTGGACAGCGGATCCAACAGCTGCTATTGACTCAAGTAATCTACATAGGGAAAGATCAAAGATGATTCAAAAGGCACATAAAATATTTATTCACTGAAACTGTAGCCAAAAAAAAATTTTAAATCTAGGGACAAAATTCGACACCCAGATAAATGGGGTATATAGGATCCCAAAAAGCCATGACTAGAGAGGATTCCCTAAATTATACATCATAGACAAAGTATCAGAAATTCAGAACAAAGACAAAATGCTTAAATCTGTTAGAGAAGCATATCTAGTAACTTATCAATTAAATTCTATCAGTGTGAAGGATAGAGCTCAGGCAGAGTCCTTATGCTCGTCAGAGAACTAAAACCCGGGCATTGCTTTCTTTTCACCTTTCTTTCTTTCTTTCTTTCTTTCTTTCTTTCTTTCTTTCTTTCTTTCTTTCTTTCTTTCTTTCTTTCTTCCTTCCTTCCTTCCTCTCTCTCTCTCTCTCTCTCTCTCTCTCTCTCTCTTTTCTTTTCTTGTAGTCCAGGTTTAAATAAATAAAAATGGGATGATTTATTCATCCTAAAAATCCAGAGTACATATGAAGTATAATTAAAACATGGAGTGAATGCTTAAAGTTTAAAATATTTGTTATAACAATATGTTGACATTAATCCCTTTAAAAATATGTAATCCCAGCACTCGGGAGGCTGAGGCAGGAGGATCAGTGCGAGTTCGAGACCAGCCTGGGCTACAAAAGTGAACTCAAGGCCAGCCTCAACTGCATAATGAGACACTGTCTCAAAAAGACAAAAAAAAAAAAAAATTCACTTCAGAGATCCTTATCCTGTCATTCTTACCTCTTTCTCAAGCAGTTCATCAAGTCCTCTTTCTTTAGTGCCTCTCCTATGTAAGACTGAAAATACACTGAAAGCTGCCATCAAGTGCCATCTCATGGAAAAGCAAGCGTCTTAGCTCCCTCCTTGCCTAGACACAATACCTATTCAAAGGAAAATGGAATCAGGAAAGGAGAAGGCAGAAAAGAAGGAAAGGAAAAACGAAAATGACAAAGAAGGATAAAAAGTAACCAAAACTTTGCAAATAAGGAAAAGAAGAGATGTTCTGGGCCACTCAGCATAGGAACAAAATCAGAAGGAAAATTGGAATTTGAACTCAAGCTTTTATTTACTGAGCTCAGGGCCATCAGTCAGTTCTCACGCAGGAGAAGACCAATTTTCCTCTAACCCAGGTCACAAGGAGTTTCTAAAGCAAAAATCCACATCCTGCTTGATAAACAAATTTATCATTTAACAAAAAACAGCACCTCCAGGGACAGCACCCCTGTCCAGTTCCTGTTTACCAGACATACACATACCTCTGGTTTCCCACAGAGAGAGTACAAGGAGTTAGAAACAGTTAATTGGTTACTACCACAGTGAGATAAGGCAGCCAGCTAAGATTTTACTACTTTATTACCCAGCTAAGGTTTTAAATAAAATACGTTTTCAAAATCTAGCAGAAAAGGCCAGTGAGATAGCTTAGTGGACCAAACACCTGCTTTAACAAACACAGAGACCAAGGTTTGATCCCCGGGTCCACATGTCTTGCTGGTCACACCCCCGTGCACACTAAGCCAAGAACCAAGTTCAGGTGTGGTGGTGCATGCCTGTAATGCCAGCGCTGGGGGACAGGGAATGAAAAACTGGAGGATCACTATGAGTCTGAGCTGTGTAGTGAGACCCTATACCAAATAGATAAATGAAAAAAATATAATAATATGCAACATTTATGCTTAAATATTTAGTATGTTTTACTTAGATAAGTAGAATATCTGGTAGAATTTGACTAACTCAGGTTTAAAAACCTGTGCTGCATATTATTTGAAGCCTTTTTATAAAACACTAACTTCTGCAACTGCATAGTACTAGACAGTACAACATAGGAAAAAATATATATAGAGAGATGTTATATGGCTACATGCATGATGCAGAATATGTACATAGAATATTATGTATTATTGCTATCATCAGTATTATACATCAGTTATAAGCTATTCATGTACAAGTTTGAAATCTATTCTGCATTTTCCAAGTTACTTAGGATAAAGCTACTTTAAGTCTTTTTTTTTTTTTTTTTTTTTTCAGGACTGGGGTTCAAACTCATGACCTTGCACTTGCCAGGCAGGCACTTGTGCCATGGAGCTGTCTCCCCAGCCCCTGCTACTTTAAGTCTTGATTCTTCAGTTTGTCTCCTGAAGTCAGTGGCATTGTCTCCTTTCTGAGTCTTTGGGCTAAAGTCTTACTGAAAACTTCATACGCTGCTATTCCCATGAAGCTCACATGCTGACGGCTGTAAGATTCACTGCATTCCCTGTTAGGGAGCCAAAATGGCTTCCCCATGGAAAGTGACTGGTGTCCTCTATTGCCTTCTGAAGTGAAGACACAAAACTCACACTTTTTCACCTTTTCACTTTAAAGGGACTCCCAGTTTCATATTAATATGATCCCACCAGTGCTTATAACCCCAGCATCAAAATGGTGCCTGTGCAGTCAATTCTACGAAAGGTTGAACAAGGCCTTATTGTACCAGCTATATTCATAAGTGACTCAAATTATATGACAGTAGGAGTTGAGAGCGATGCTCAGGAACTAAGTGAGATTAAGTTAAACTGTCAGACCACAAGGAAAACCTGGAGCTTTGTCAGAGTCCTGTCAGTTTGTATGTCATTTGACAGACAAATCCTCCTCATTATTTAGACATAACCAGACGATATATAAAATGCTTGTCAATAATATGAGATCATCACCTTTCATGCTTCTACGGGAAGACACAGGCTCCCTTCTTCTCTGAATCCCCTTCTCATTTGCAAACAAGCTGTCACCCTACTGCCTCTCTTTTATTTTGCCTTTCAGTTGTATTTTGGGTTTCTTATGAAATAACAACCATACAGTGTTTAACTTTGTGTGTCTGTGTATGGTCTCTGAGTACATCTTCTTGCCTTCAAATGAGTTAAATCTATTCTTCATCACAGAGTAGTACTCCATGAGTGTAAGTGCCGCAGTTTCGTTACCCATTTTCTGTTGACCACATAGGCCACTTCCTGTTATAATTATAGAGAACTCCCTGTTCTGCAATCACACCTGCTTGCGACATGGCTCACTTCCCCCTTTGACCTTGGCTTAATCAATTTTTACCTGAGCAATTGTGTTTGTAGTCTTATTTGTTGACCATAGTTTTGTCCCACCTCATGGCCATCTACCTACAAAATTCCCACATTTTATACACATTTTTGTGCATCACTTGACTGAATGAGGAGCTGGTACAGCAAGGTACATAATTGTTAAATTATTTTAATTTTTTTTTTTTGTGCCACTAGGGTTTGAACTGCAGTCCCTGCACTTGTCTAAGCTTGTCTAAGTAGGCGCTTTAGGCTACTGAGCTATCTCACTGGCCTTATTTTAACTCTAATTCCATATCTTTTCATTCCTAAAAATAACAATATCAGTGCCCAGCACAAGATAGGTATTTAAAAGTACCTGTTGAACTAAGTTGATTTAAGATTCCTGAGCTATATTTTTACTTCCTTTTCAAAACTTGAGTTGACCTTTGATTACCTTTCAGAGTCTCATATGCACATAAAACAAGTACAACCACTGTTTGTTTATTTGGAAGTTGTACAACAGTTCAATAAAAGTCAATGAAAGAAATATTAAAGTGGGTGCAAAGCTTCATGTGCTATTGATTGGTCTTGCAACTGAAAAACAAGGATACAGGATGCTCAGTGATGTGGCAACAGAAGATTTAGAGTGGGAGGGGGCGACCAAGCCCAGCTGTATTTGGAGGTTATTGCTGTCTGTAACCTTGGTGACCTGTAAGCTCAACAGTAATTGTAACTTTGACTTATTTAGGATTAAAGTCATTTTTTCAAATATTAAAAAGTCGGACACCGAAAACTTACGCTCCTGCACTTTCTAGGCTGGGAGTCCTCCCAACCTGCGCCAGCATTCATTCCATGCAGTGGAAGTCTTTCCCCAGGCTATGAAGCAGGGCGAGAGTCCATGAAATTATTTCATATATTTTGTGCAAGTCAAACCTCAAGGCTATCATACAGCCCTGGAAAAATAGCAGCAACATAATCAAGTATTTTTTTATGATTAGATCCAAAGATAAGTGTCCACATTTGGGGTGTGTGTGTGTGTGTGTGTGTGCAACTGGGAATAGAACTCAGGTCCGTGCATTTGCCAGGCAAGCGGTTATTCTACTGAGCTATTGCCCCAGCCCCTGAGTGTCTACACTGTTAACTTCAAAAATACTCACCCCTTGTTGGACACTGAAAATAACACAAAAATCAACTTTTCTATAACAAATCAACAAAGAACCATCTGATATGAGGCATGCTGGTGAAAATTAGCTATCTGTTCACAAATGTACTTATTCATGAATAGTCCCCTCAGGCCTGGCAGTGACTCCACAGCATTTAATGACACCTGTTTACCATGTGTCTTGCAGCGTTATATTTCATTTTACTTCCCCTTTTCTCTCGTCACAATGGTGCGACTCTCACTATACATCCTTCTTACCAGTACCTACCGTCTATCTCTTTCCCACTGTGTTACCAGCTATCAGATACCTTCTCTGATATCCCGTTTGATCACGGGAGAAGAAAAGAAGATGGCAACCACTTCCCCTCAAACCTGATCCTATTACTAAAATATCATCTTTAGTGATCTTTAGAGGAATTCTGCCGATATGCAACTCAATCTTGTCTTTTTTTCTATATACTTCATAGATGCTCTTGATTAGTAATTTAACTGTTACAAATATTGTAGTGTCAATGTGAAGATTCAGAGCTTTTCATTTCTGAATCTTCAGGCTTTTCCGTGGTGTCTCACGTATGAACATTAACTAAAACGTGTTTTTAACGCTTATCCTCAAACTGTTTGATTAATCATTTATTCATGGTCTAGTTCCGTTATTCACTGCATAATACTTTTCCAACATAAAGCTGAGTATAATATGATTTGCATAAGTGAAACTATAACAAAATATTTTGGATCAGACATGTTCAAAGTGAAAACTTTGTACATCAGCAGTGGTTCAATATATACTTATATAGTATGGGAAAAATTTTGAGAATTTAAAAATATATCTTTCATTTGTGCAATAAAGTGCATTGTTCAAATAATAATAGGGGCCCGGCGGGATGGCTCAGTGGTCTAAAGCACCTGTTTGGGAAAGCTTGGGCGGCTTCAGGGACCGCGGTTCGATCCCCGGCACCACATGCTGTGCCAGCCCTGCCCTCGGAACGGGCTGAGCCGGCCATAAAAATGAGTGAATAAACAAACAAAGGTTCTGAAACAGGAAAAAAATAAATAAATAAAAATAAAAAATTCTAAAAACTAAATCAAATAATAATAGGATACCAAAAGAGTTTCAAGTGAGATAACAGCACTCTGTGCTGCAGCGATAGCTCAACTGTCTAAGTGCCTGCCTAAGAAGTAAAGGACCTGGGGTCAGTCCCTGGTATTGCATGTCATGCAGGCCCCCCTCCAGGGCATGCTGAGAGGATAACCAAGACTGTGTACGATAGGACATGCCTCTAATACCAGCACTGGGGCAGAAGAAATAGGGGGATTACTATGAGTCTAAGCTGCATAATGAGATACTGCACCAAATCAGAAAAAAGTAAAGTAACACTAATACTGGCTTCTTCATAATCTGGTTGTATTGTAAGCACAAAAAATCATTCTTTTTTTTTTTAAATTTTATTTATTTATTTATTTCTTGTTTCAGAACCTTTTTTTATTCACTCATTTTTTTTATGGCTGGCTCAGCCTGCCCCGAGGGCAGGGCTGGCGCAGCATGTGGTGCCGGGGATTGAACCGAGGTCCCTGAAGCCGCCCAAGCTTTCGTAAGCACGCGCTTTAGACCACTGAGCCATCCCGCCGGGCCCCCAAAAAATCATTCTTGATACTTGCATTGTCCGTCTCAACACTCAACTACAGATTTAGTACTCTGACATTTTAAATTGTATATAAAATAATTATATGATAAAATGCATAGTTTATATCATAAACATATTGAAAACATTCATAAAAATTATTTTGAATAGGCATTAAAAATGTAAAATCAAAACTTGAAGAGCACTGTGACCTGGTCTTGAATAGTGAAACTCTCCTGGCCACAAACACCACTCAAGAATTTACACAGGAGACTGTGAGGACCAGAAAGAGCATTTATGCTTTTGAAATATTCTATATAAGGGCTGGGGAGATGGCTCAGTAGAATAAACACCTGCCTGGCAAGTGCAAGGTCCCGAGTTCAATCACTGGTACCGCAGAAATATAAACGAACGAATGAATGAATGAAATATTCTCTTAAAGACTACATTTACTTGTAAGTACAACCCAAAGGATCGTGGGAAATATCTTCAAAAAATATTCGCCACTTGTTGGAAAGCCAACATAGGTGTAAAATAGACACTGATGTCTTAAAATCACATCTCTAACGAATGTGCTTGCTTTGAGCATTCATGTTAATTCTGACCAAGCATTTTATTTTTTCCCTAATGTAGGCTTTCTCACAAACTGTGGGCAGACTGAGTGAGTATTATGTATGAGATTCGTCAGCGACCACAAAGCCTCAAAGCTGTGGGCAGCTATTAATGATGTAATACTCATCAATACATTTCTTTCACATGGAATGTGTGCAGCTTTACTTTTTCCTACCCTGTTGAACTAGAAGCAGTTTACCATGAAAGTTTATAGCATGCAATTTTATTCTCAATTTCTTGCAGTGAACATCTTTCTTTGAAATGTACTTAATTTTTCAGATATAAGTGAAAGTATTCATGTGTCTGTAGTGTCTCATTTCCAAAAATTAAAATATAGTTCTTCCTGGAAGTTTCTTATTTTATTTTATTTTACTTTTTTCTTGTTTCAGAACTTTTGTTTGTTCATTTATTTTTATGGTCAGCTCAGCCTGCCCTGAGGGCAAGGCTGGCGCAGCATGTGGTACCCGGGATCAAACCACAGTCCCTGCAGCTGCCCAAGCTTTCTTAAGCAGGTGCTTCAGACCACTGAGCCATCCTGCTGGGCCCCCTTCCTGGAAGTTTCTTTAAAAAAATATTGTATTTCCAATTTAGCTAGAAATTGCATAGAATCCAAATGAATATCCCAGCAAATCATTTGTGAATATTGACAAAGTGTTTTCATGGAGAGGCAATAGATTCAGAAAATAAAGTCAATACTGCAGGAGAAGAAAACAACTGTAGGGTGTATAGTACATGACTTCAGCATTTACCTTAAAAGTTCAGTAATCAAGACAGTGTGGTAATTGTGAATGAACAGACAAGAAGATCAATATATGTCCATACCACCAATGAAACACAAAAGAAGTCAGAAATATATTGACATAAACAGGACCAGCTAATTTTTCAAAAAGAAGGAAAGCCAACACAACACAGGGAAGGGTCTTCCAGAAACTGCTACGGGAAAAATTCAAAACCTGCATGCAACTGTGAACTCAGGCACAGCCCTGCAAAACTTCATTCAAATCAACCTAAACGTAAAGTACAAAAACGCAAAATTTCTAGAAGTCAAAAGGAGAAAACTTAGGCTATGAAAAAAAATATAATTTACATACTAGATTTCATTAATGTGAAGGAATTACACTCTACAGCAAGACAATGCCAAGGAAATGGGAAGAAAATCTGTAGAGTCAAGGAAATATACTTCCGAAATGGAAGTAATGTTCTAAATGAATACAAATACTGTTTTAACTCATAAAAGCAAAAGCCTGTTTTAAAAATGACCAAAATGTCTGAATAGATACCACATCAGAGAAGATATACAGATGCCAACCAGCAGGTGGAACAAGACCCGGCATATGTTTTGCTAGTCATTTTAAGACACTATGACATGATACCATAGAAAAGGTGGAATAATAATATCACAGATCAGGAGCCTTGGGAAGTACATGATCAAAATTTCCACATCTCTGGGGGCTGGGAAGAGCATATTTTCTGGTTTCCCATGTGGTTGTTTTCTCATTGAATTCTCACATAACTGTAAAAATAGTCCTTTTTGTGGGCCTTAGTATAATGAGTCTGACTCCATTTACAACAACTCCTCCCTGATGTCATAATTAATTTATAAAGACGGTAAGTGTGATATGAAGATTTGGTAGAATATACACATTCATGGGTTTCTTGTACAGCTGCTCTGCTCCTTGGCTGCACGCTCCTCTGCAGACGTTCCATGCTCCTGGGTTCTTTAGTTCCCCGGAATTTCCTCTGAACTTTTGTTTTTTTTGTTTGTTTTTGGTTTTTTTTTTTTTTGTCTTTTTGAGACAGGGTCTCGCTATGCAGTTGAGGCTGGCCTTGAGCTCACTTTTGTAGCCCAGGCTGGTCTCGAACTCACAACGATCCTCCTGCCTCAGCCTCCCAAGTGCTGGGATTACAGGCGTGAGCCACCACGCCCGGCTTCCTCTGAACTTTTGGCTTCACCCTCACAGCATCATGCACTGTGCCCCAAGTACACACTGCCTCGCCCTAAAGCCTTCCTTTGAAATATGGGTAAAAGACTCCATGTCCAAAATTCTTACATTCTTCATGCTTGGGGTATCAGTACCATGTGAATGATGAAAACATTTGCCACTAGTTTACGCAGTTGCTGTGACCCCTTGGATCATAGCTATGGAGGTTCCTGACTGCCTGAGTGACTGATCACTGTAAAAACAACATGGGAAATTCAATTCTTTGGTGGCCCACCTTGAACATGATATCTTGGAATTCTCTCCATAAAGAAAAGGATTTCAATTGTGAATCCTTGAACTTTCAAAGGGTGGAGTCTTGCTGCTAACTGGAATGTCTTTAAGGCAATCTTCCCTTTATCCTATGCAAACTACATGGCATTGTTTTAATGCTGATTTTTTTTTTTTTTTTTTTTTTAATAGCAGCAAGGTTTCCTCCATGAAAGCCACATAGGACCCGGCTTTACAGTTCCAATATTCTAGGAGTTTGTTTCTGGCAAACAGCAAAATTTCTCAAAATCTTAACCTCTGCTTTTTGGTTCTGCTCTCCACAATAGATACAGCTAGAAGCCATGAGCAGCATTTATGCCACAACTTCAATTTTAGACTGCCTTGAAATTTCTTCTGCCTTAAGTTGGTATTCTGCCCTTAATTTCAGTCTCCTTCAAAGTCTTAGGACAAGAGCAACATAAGCTCAACTTTTCTGCCAGAGCATATCACATATGAACTTGAGTCTACTTGTCAATTGATCCTTTATTCCCAACTGGTCTGGTGGTGGTCATCATCTAAACCAGGTCCACTTTTATCTAATTTCTATTTTTTTCTTTTATCTTGTGTGTGTGTGTGTGTGTGTGTGTGTGTGTGTGCTTGTTGGGGCTCAAATTCAAGATGTTGCCCTTGCCAGGCAGGTGCTTGTGCCACTGAGCTATATCCCCAGTCTAAACCACATGTATGTTTATAAGCATTCCTTTTTCTGAGCTATGACATGTATGCCAAATTAAGTTTGGTTTGGACCATCCTAGAGGTTCCTACTTGGCATCCTCCAGCTGTTTAATCACCACCAATGCAACATAAATGAAGTGCTGCAACTTAACACAGAGGAGTACACCACTTCACGCAGGCCCAGGGTCCTTTCTGTGAGTTTCCAACCCCTTTGTGATGCCTCTTCATCGCAAACCCTTCCACACTCTTTGCACAAACCAATGCCAAAGGCTTCTAAAAGACACGGTCAGGTAGTCACAGCAAACGTCCCACTTCTCTGTTGCAGAATCTTAGCTCCAAACCTCATCGCTGAGACACAAAATCTTACATCATCAGCTGAGCAAGGGAGTTTATTTGGGCTCCTAGTTCAGAACTGCGGTCCGTGTTTAGCAGGTGTAGACACAGAAGAGTCCAGAGAGAAGAGCACGGGCAGAGGAAAGCTGCTGCTGTTACGAGAAGCAGACAGTGAAGGGAAGAATCCAGCAAGGAAGTTGCACCTTTTCCAGGTCAAGTCCCTACCAACCTTCCTCTCCCAACAAGATCTCACTTCCCAGCAGCCAGTTATCGCTAAGGTCCCCATCACTCAGTCACTTTCCAAACGTGCTATTTGGGCTCATTCTTAACATAAATCATAGCACTTCTCAATCTTAGCCATTCAGTTAAATTTGGTAGAATTTCTATGAAAACGCAGGTGTTTGCTATTTAATCTATGCCTACATATGTTCACAGAAGATTGCCATCTGCCTCTGTGATAGCGCTGAGTTTCCCAGTGGCTTCAGACTCACCTTTTCCATTTCCAAAATGTGGAAACATCACACATGTGATGAAAACCCAAGAGAAATTATTCTGGATCTTTGTTAAACAGTGCACTCCTCTGTGTTGTGGCACTTCATTTATGCTGCAGCTGTGGTAGTTAAACCATCTGGAAGCCCATAGGCTTGTGAGCACTCTCATACGTATGCACCCATGTACACAGGAGGTTTTTCAAAGATAGATAGATAGATAGATAGATAGATAGATAGATAGATAGATAGATATAGATATATAGACATATATGAATATATAGTAAAATATAGTAAATATATGTGAATAACTTCATATATGTATATAATCACATTGAATACATTATCAGTATCTTAATACTGTTCAAATTATTATATCATAAAACATTGATGTAATTGCATTAATAAATTTTTGCTTTTATTTCATGTGTTTTGGGGATTTCATCCAGAAAAAAATCTTCACTGATACCAATATCTCTTATGCTTTTTTTTCATTAATGTGGCCGCAAATCTTTTAGGGATCATTATCCAAACTGCTAGCCGAAACCAATTATTTGGCACAAAGTGTCAAACACTTCAATTAAACCTGGATATTGAGGTTTTCGCTTAGAAAAACAACTAATATATTAATGTCATTTGTCTTAAACGAAAATTACAATAACACGTATGCCATAGACTTGCCAGCACTTCCGCATAAGTTTCAGAGTTTCTTCTTTTACAATTAGGTCACATTTTGTTGACTTCTTCACAGTGTGTTTCACAAGGGTGGGGCCACACTAGTGGAAAGGTGGGAAAAGTCAGGGTGAACTTGATCCGTGTGTGCACATGTGCAAATACTACACCGAACCCATTCATATGTACGATCCATGTACGTTACTCAACACTAAGGAATATAGCTTAACAGGTAATATTTGTACTATTTCACATGGTACAGTTTAGAAAAGTAAATGCAGAGCCATTAGATAACATCTCAAAAAATGATAGCTCATGAATCTCCAAGGAAAATAAGATCTTCCTTGGCTGAGAGTTGTATCTATTCTGTTAGCTGACATTTTTCAATCACAAGGAACAGTATTTGACACAGTGTTATAGGTATCCAAAAAGTTGAAAGAGATGCATTCATAAAGGCACAGTGAGCCAGGCGTGGTGGCGCACGCCTGTAATCCCAGCACTCGGGAGGCTGAGGCAGGAGGATCAGAGTGAGTTCAAGACCAGCCTGGGCTACAAAAGTGAGCTCAAGGCCAGCCTGAACTGCATAGCGAGACCCTGCCTCAAAAAGACAAAAAAAAAAAAAAAAAAAAAAAAAAAAAAAAAAAAAAAAAAAAAAAAAAAAAAAAAAAAAAAGGCACAGTGTCATAAAATGAATCAAAAATAGGGGCGGGGAGGATGACTCTCATGAGAAGCTTCATGGAGCAGAATGTCTTGCTCTGGGATGGGAGGGAAAACAAACCTTAGAGTGAAAATAAAGTGTGCTGGTCCCAAGCCAGGCACTTTGGACATCTCCCAGCTGCTGGCTGGCTGGCACAAGAGCCAAGAGTGAGGTCAGCAGAAACTCGTGGTGCTTCTCAAGCTGAGACAGAGCTCCCCAACCTCTAATGATGCAACCGGCAGCCAATATAAAGAATATGGCCACATCATCGTAGAATTCTCCTGCCATTTTTGTTTATGGAGGTTAAAGCAAACATTTAGAAAAGTAATCCAAGAAAATCCCCTCAATAATTCTCAATAATAAAGAATGAGACCGTAAAGAACTGCATGACAAATATTGATAGGGAAAATGAAATGAGAAGAATTTAATTATATGTATGTTTATATTTTAAGTCTAGTTTTTTTTTTTTAGATCTGACCAGTAAAAATTAATTTTTCTACAATAGAAATTATCTTCACTTTACATGTAAAATGGTGCAAATTAAAATGGAAAATCTTATGTTCAGAATTTAGTTAGCAGATATAGCAAGTTAATAGCTATCTAATATTGTTAATAATGAATCAAAGAATTTAAATTAAATTATTCAATGATAGTAAGGTAGAGAGTCATTATTATGTTTTTAAAGACATGTTAAACATGAAATTCGTAGTTTGAGGCTTTAATGGTCAATTTGGAAGAGACATTGTTTTCCAATCCTTCCGAGAAAAAGCAACTTATTTCAATTAGGTAGAAAATTTTATTGACTACTCATTAGAAATACCCATGATTAAATATTGACCTGAATAGTTAAACTGAAACTATCACTAGCTATGTAGTTGTAAAATATTGGAAGTCTTTTTCTGTACAGTGGCTCACGTTCCAGCAGCCCTGTACTGGTGTTGCCATTTACCAGTAATGTTTTTTTTTTATTAATTCAGGAATTGTATTTGAAACATATTCTCAAAGAGGAAAAAAGCAACGTACAGCAAGCTTTGAGTGTTTATGCACCAGTATTAAACATTATGCTAAGTGCCTAAATACATTATCTTATTCAGTGCTTATGAAACTACTTAAAATTTAAGGTATTTTATTACACTGAATAGTAGAAGAGAGGTTGAAGGTAGAAATGATATCAGATTGGTCTATTTCATAGCAGCAGGCATATGGCACAATGACTGATTTAAATTTAATGATTAATTCTACCACTGAAGGCCTTAAGCTTCCAGGTGACTCAGTATAAATTATCACAATCCCCACTTAACTTTAAAGTATCTGTGAGTATGTCACATAAATGGATAAATATGGCTAACTGGCCATGAGAATTACAGAGTGTATTTGCTTTAGAATTATACAATGATTCTCTTTCTCATATTTGAAGATACTGAAAAGAACATAAGCTCATAGCTAACCACGTGTTCAGAAGAGAGCAGAGAGACCTAAGAGACTGTATAAAGAACTGATAAAGGGGTACTGGCAAGTTCTACAAACAACAAGTAAAGATGGAAGTAGCCCCTCGAATACAGGAGTTCTAGCTCAGTACTCTCATTCACGGGTCTCAAGTGTTACTCGAGGCAGGCACGCAGAAGAGCTCCGCAGAGCCATCCACAGTGGAGTACAGGGGAGCGAACAGCTGGTATACCCACTTGTTCAGAGAAATCCTGTACCTCGGTAACATAACTCATGAAGGTACTGAAATTTAAAAGAAATCAACAAGCAATCTTACCCATGCCAAAACATCTTTGTTTTAGAGTTGATTTCCTATAAAATGCAGATTTTTTTTAAATTAAAGCTATATTTCTCAATTTGTCCTTAAAGATTTATTACCTATTTTTAAAAGCCATTTGGGTACTTTCAAAATTATAAAAAAGTTAAGTTGAACTCTTTCTCCAGTACTTTTTTATCTTATTTTTACCATTGAATTATTTTTTATTGGGTTTTATTTTAAATCTTGAAATAAGAATAGTAATTCAGTATTATTTTTCTCTGGAATCACTGGTTCTCACAAAATGGCTTTTCATATATTTCCCCCATGATTGTATTCTCAGTTTATGATGCTGGATCTATCATAGGATTTTTTATTTTGTTTCATAGCTATTAATGCATTCCTGGAAGTTAGCACGTTGCTTTTATTATTATAGATTATTTACTCATCAAAATACGTGGGAGAACTCTTGATTAGACAGAAATACGCTGCTATACTGTTTCTTCTGCATTAGAATTGCCTAATGAATTTTTAGACTCTTTAAAATCCTGACTTAGTCCCTTGAATAGTTATTTCCATTACACTAATTTCAAGAATGGCTTTAGCTTTGGTTTCTGTTTGTATATATCCTTCATGGAGAAATTATGTCCTATTTCTGTTTTACTAGTTTGTTATTGTCTAAACATGCTCTACGCACATCTATATGAAAAAGGCAAATCATTTCTTATATAATTAAATATACGCTTGCAGGATAAGAGCATCACGCACAGGGAGACAGACAAAGTGAGGGCCTAAGCTAAGCAGCGCGTCAGAGTACACATTTCTTGTTTAGAGCTAATCTCCCCTTTAAGGTGTTTTCTTAAGAGAATAAAATAATAGTAAAAGAAATTAGAAACATTACAGAATTTTGCTAAACAAAATTATAGGAATTCAACAATAGTTGTTATATGCATAGTATTGTCTTCAAAGTAGCTGTTCAGATCACCAAGATGTAAGCATGCAAAATTGATCAAACAGTGCTCAAAGGCCTGGCAAGATAGCTCAGCAGATTAAGTGCCTGTGTAGGCAAGCGGAAGGACCGAGCGCAACGCCCAGTACAGCAAGCCATGCCGGCTCTGCTCTAGGGTGCACTAAACCAGTTATTAAGTCGGGAGTGGTGACGCATGCCTGTAAGCCCAGTGCTGGGGAGGCTAAAAACAGGGTGATCCCTGTACATCCGAGCTGTGTAATGAGATCCTGCGCCAAATACACAAATAGAAAAAAAAAAAAAAAAAAAGATCAAAAAGCAATTTCAAAGAAGAAAAGCAAATTAAGTATTCTCTGCTCCTTTCAGTGGACCAATAAAAACGAGCAGTACAATTATCCAAACTAATAGATAGATAGATAGATAGATAGATAGATAGATAGATCTATTTTTTTTTTCCAGACGTGGATTGAACTCAGGACCTTGCACTTGGCGGGCAGGCACTTGTGGCCCTGAGCTATCTCCCCAGCCCTCTCCTGTCCTTCATACCAGTTGTTCTTTCCCTTTGAACAGTATCTTTCCTTTCCCAGTATTTTTTTTTTTTTTTGATTTTGGATTTTATTGATTCAAGTTCTCATAGTTGGGAGACAATACGATGTTGTGCTTGTGGGTCTGATATATTTTACTTATGAGTATCGCCTCTGGTCACATCTGTTTATCTATAAAAGCATCAAGTTTAGTTTTCTTTAAAGCTGAGTAATACTCCATTGTATAACAATACAACATCTTTATTATTCACTGATTAGTTGATGGACATGTGGGTTGTTTCCAAGATTTATCTATGACCAACTGTCTACTATAAACAAGGATGCACATATATCATTGTGATATGATGTTTTTAATTTTTATGGAAAGATACCCAGAAAAGGAGTAGCTACATAGATAAGACCATCAATTTTAGCTTTTTGAGGAATCTCTACACTGACTTCCTCAGTGTTTGCACCAGTTGGCATTCCTACCAACAATGTAGAAAGGCTTCTTTTCCCCCACAGCTTCTCCAGCATTTGTTGTTTGCTTTTTGTTTTGGTGCTAGCCATTCTTTCTGGGATGAGCATTTCTCTAATGATCGTGGATATCAAACACTTGTACATTTATTTACCATTTTACTTGCTCATAAGAGAAGCATGTATTCATCTCAGATGCCCATTTTTTTTTTTTTTTTTTTGGTTGGGACTTTGAATTTTGGGTGACTATTTGTTTTGAGCTTTCAATATGTTCTAGATGAAAGTTTTTTTTTTTTTTTTTTTTTTTTTTCTGAGAGACTCTTGGCTAAAAAGTTTTCCTAATTTGTGGATTTTCTTTTTAATCTATTGTTGCTTTCTTTTGACATGCAGAAACTTTTCAGAAAGATGAGATCCCAGTTTTTGATTGTTTGAAATATTTCCAATGTATTATTTTTCTTCAACTCTCTGCTTTGTCTTCAAGATATCTGACTACTTTTTGCCTCCAGCAGAGAGCTGATCTAGAGCTAATCTAGTTAAGTCCACTTGGTCTGAGGGGGACTTTCGATGTTCTAAGAAGGGAAGGTCCTGTTTTTCTGTTCCAGGTTGAGTCCAAGATACAAAGTTTTTGCAGATTGGCCCCAGGAAGTAAGCCTTGTGGTCAGAGTGAGGGTCCTGAGTTATCAAAAACTAGAATAAAAGACCTACCATATGTACTCTGAAGATTATTGACTATCCATTTGCTGACACTGTCTCCTGCCAACCTTTAAAAGGCAGTTCTTATTTTTTGACAATATTTGTAGCTTACTGTTAATATAGCTGATAGCTTAAATTGGCTGATGGATGAATATTTGCACAGCAAAAATGGACAGATTGTATTTTTTAAAAAAGTGGTTTTGCCTGCACAGTAATAATTATAATAATGGATATAACAGGCTCAGTATCATGCCTTACCTATCCCAAGCACTCAGTGAAATGGCAACATTACTAGAAAATTGTATTTAATATCCCAAATCAACAAGTTGAAGCAATTTAATTGTGTTATGAAAATATATATCAGACATTATTAACAGGAAAATCGTGATCATCATAGTGTATTCAATTTGCAAGAAAGGGGATTTTGAAATCCTCAATAAGCAAAGGCCAGGGAGAAATTAAAAGGGCAGAGATTCTACTAGGAACAATATCTACTTGCAGCTAACAGAACTGGCTTGAGAAAGTCTAGGTCAGTCCAGCAGCTTCAATGCAAGAGCAGCACATCTCCTTCCAGAGTAAAGGAGAGCGAAAGGTAAAAGGGTCATGGGAAACGTCATGATAACTGGATCTCTCAGGAAGGGTCAGCCAGGGCTGCAATGGCCAGGCTTCTCCTGACAAAGGCCTACCTTGGTGCCCCTACAGTAAAGCCACTAGCTAGAAGCAGTTTACATAAGACAAGGCCTCACCACCAAGTCAAGGTAGCTGCTAAGTTCAGCCTCTGTGGGTCTTTGTGCACAAAGACCTTGGAGGTCAGCCAGTCGAAATATTAGT
This sequence comes from Myocastor coypus, assembly GCA_004027025.1. Taxonomy (NCBI): domain Eukaryota; kingdom Metazoa; phylum Chordata; class Mammalia; order Rodentia; family Myocastoridae; genus Myocastor; species Myocastor coypus. The sequence continues at coordinate 6,200 of PVJA010004190.1, read as the reverse complement.
CAGGTTCGGCCATCACTACCCAGATACCAACTGCCACAACCTGAGAGAGGAGAAGTATCCATTGGCTCAGGTCTTTACAGGGCTCAGCGCATGCTCAGTGAGGTCCAAGGCAGGTGCCTCAGGGTGGAAAGGCATGGCAGAGAAAAGATAGCCAGGACAGGTGACAGGGCTTAGAACAAGAACAGATCTTCCCAGGTCATGCCTTCAGTGCTCCCCTTCTCCCCGGAGGCCCCACCTGCCCAGGGCTCATTCAACATCCTGGCATGAGCTCATTCCACAGACAAGAACAATGCCCCTCGATCTTACCACCTTTCCAAAGCTCCCACTCTTAGTAAAGGAAGCCATTGGGAGACATTTAAGATCGAAACACGACAGGCCTATCAGCTTGCTGCCCACAGGGAAGAACAAGAACTTTCACTTATGCTGGCTTTGTGGATCCTGGAATTATTCTTCACTTTAATAAACTTAAAATCAGCAATGTTTGCAATTAAATGTTAGATTCTTGGTTCTTTCGCCATAAATTTGAACTTCAAATATTCAACTAAAGTAATTGTAGTGGAAAAATAAAGTAAAACACAGCTACCCAGTGTTTTCACAGAATATTTACACTATAGTTACTTTAATCACCTTTCCTTAGAGTATGAAATAGCCTTTACCAGGAAAATAACAAAATGGCTGGGACACATGCAGTCAAAGCAACACAAAAGTAGAAACCTATCTGCTTATTCAGAGCCACTGTGCTTATGGCTTCAGCGTGTTCCCCACCCACACCTGGCTGCGTTTATTCTAACCTGATTCTCAATCTGTATACCAGGAAGGGACGCACAGCCGATTCACTTCTTGTCACCATTCATGCTCAAGACTCACGTCTTCCTCCGAGCTTCCTTCTTGTGGTTGGTGTCATCTTTTGCTGGATACTTCATTTTTATTCTGATAGCCAAGTGCTTTGTCCATGTGTCTCTTTTGTTTCCTAGGCCAATGGGTCACAAAATATTTTTCCCGTTATCTTGCTTCCCATTATCCTTCATACAGAAAATTTTTTCAAAATATGAGAGTTGGATCTCTTAACTGTCCTACACAATAATTATTTTGCTGTTAAAGTAAGAAGGATTCATTTGTCCACTGTCATTGTAGGCTTAAAAAAAATAAATTCAGCTTTACCTGAATTATGTGATACATATTTCCAGACCAGTGGTCCACAGAAAATGCTTGAGTGAGTTGATCTGATCTTATTTATTCCCACTGACCAGTATCCAAAGCCTCCCAGTGCACAATCTACTTCATCACGGTGATTTTTTTTTTTTTTTTTTTTTTACCAGATTTTTGTTTTCCCCTTGGCTCATTCTGTGTTTTCAGCGTAGCACTGGTCGTGAACATGAACAATCTTGACTTGCTATCTGTGACAAATTATACTCAATCAAGCTCTTTCCCATCTTTGTAAAGCTGGTAACTTTGAGAAGAACTTTCAACAGCCAACAATTACATCACCTTCATTCTTCATGTCATAGCCATGCTATTGATAGTCTATCAGGGCTGCTTCTTGTTTCAGCTGTGCTCAGCACATTTCTAATTGGTTAATTCATTTCATTATAGCTTGCTTCCCCTGGAGGACTGTGTATACTTCCAGAATAGGCTCATGTTTTATTTATGCCCTCCAGTGTTCAGGGAATGTAATGTGTTTTGTATGAAGCAGAATTTTTTGAATTGAGAGCTTGTGCCAGGGAAGGGTCTGGGAAAATGTAGTACTCAGGAGTGTGTGCTGAGGAACTCAGGAGCCGAGACTGCAACAGAATGGATGCAAAGCCTAGCTAAGCAGAAAGGAGGTCTGCAATGGAATCATGAGGCCAAAGTGTGCAACGGACCATGAAGATACGAACGTCTCATTCAAGTGGCTCCCGGGACTCTTTCCCTTTGTGTCACCTCATGAAGCCTTTCACTACTTGCACACACTGACTTGGACAGTAACCATTTCTCTATAAAAGCTTAAAGTATTTGAAGCCGATGGAGCCTTCTATAGCACTGAAACCTATCACAGCCAAAATCCTCTCAGAATGATGACCTCTGTCCCTTCATATAAATACAAACTACAGTTTGTGTTTTTAACATATTATAGAGGGTCCTAATCCTTTATATCTAAGAGTTGTGAACTATTGTGCTTACAGTTAAACAGATACTGAAGGGTGAATGCTCAGATGAATTGCAGCTTTTTTTTTTTTTTTTTTTTTTAATGGAGACATTAAATGTGAAAGGAAAAGGCTAGCACGTACTTGACCAACACATTTCTTTTGAAAATGGAAACTAGAAATTATCACAGCTTCAATGTGTTAGTCTCGTAATAGCTCAGCTGATAGTACCAGTGTCAACGTGATAAGAGCCTTTCTCGAAGGTGAAACAAAAGTCATGCAGAGTGGCTTGGAAGTGAGGAGTTCTGTGGAACTGGCAGTTCTAGCCACAGGGAAGGGTCAACTCCGTGCACATTAGCTCATGTGCTTCCAAAACGCAGCCTTCTGTGAAGCAGACGGGTAGAACTGATAGATAACCTTCAAAAGGTTGCTTTCAAACAGGCACACCAGGCACATTTGATGTGTGAATTACAAGTGGCTGTATCTTGAAGAAGATGAAATGAACTCGGCAAAGCATTAAGCATGGAATCCAGTTAAGAATATAGCGGTTGGCAGGATCCCTCTTGCCTATGTGGATCTGCATGTCCAGGGGAAACAATGCGTGGGACGGAGAGAGTGAGTACGCGACGAAGTCTGGAGACCAGCTGCAAAGCACGACCTTCTGAGCTAACAACTCTGATCTCCCTCTGCGGCACCCTGGCCTCAGCTGCAAACACTCACAGCCAGCGACAACAGTGAGATCAAGTGCCATTCCTTCCCAGGAGGTCACTTGAATTTTGAATCTCACCTCTTTTTGTGCCGAAAAAGACTCATTCATATGTAGCACTGATTTTAAAAGAAGCAAACGTTCTAAGGTTGGAGCGTTTACTTTTTGATAGATTTGTTCATGCCTCCTAGTAAGGGAAAGTGTGATGTCAAAGACTGTGACCAGGTCAGTACCTCTGACAAATATTAGGGCCTGAGAGAATGTGATTGTGCTGTGCAATCTTCGTGCCAAAGTCCTTCTTATGAGTAAAATAAAGAATATAGCGAAAGGAAGAGGTGCACAAATCCCCCTGTCTTCGGAGGATGGTATGGCACTACAGCGAGGGGTGACTTCACTCCAGTCATCAGTAATCTGTCCCTGGGCTCTTGCAAATGAGTGATGAAAATCAAGTTGTTAGTTTAAGTTATGTATGTATATTCTAAATGTCTGCGTAAAAATGTATAATTGCTTTTATCACATTCTGTAGATACTTCTTAGAATATCAATGATTGAAGGAAAACACCAATTTCAAGCTGAGTCTGAGATGTTTGATATTCAGAAACACAGTGATGTTAAGCTCAACTACCTATGTTATACAGTAATAGTATCACAAAGCTTCTCTGCTGGAGGGATGAGAATGTAAGTTAACAGAGCAAAAATTGGAGAAAAAGAACGGCTACGAGGATAGCCAACATTTTGGCCCTAGCCCTTCAAGGTCAGTGAGGACTCAGGATACAAGAGATCCTGTGCTGTACCATCCTATAATTCAGTGCTGTCCCAAATTTTCTGGTCAAGGAGATTATGGGACCTCAGAGGAAAGGGATAAATGAAGTATAGTGTGTCTAAGGTGAGTCACCTGGAGAAAAATCAATCTCTCAGGCTTTCACAGAGAGCAAACTGGTCAAGCAATGGCCATGACTCATCCCAAAGGCTGACAATGACAACAGTTCTACAAAGCACTGTACATGGTTTCAAAATTAATCCTGAGGGGATCCTGCGAGGATTTGACCTTGGAAGATACAAAAGATGAATGTTTTGTTATGTAGGTCTTGCTCTAATTTGCCCTTGATCATTCAGTGGAAAAGCCTAATTACGAGGCATAAAACAGAGCTAGATTAGTATGATGAGCTGTAAGAGGCTTAAATCAACAGCCTCCAATATTGCCAGTTTCACTGGTAACCCAATGCAAATAAGGAACATTGGACTATGTATACAACTGCTTCCTCTCAGTTCAAAGAGAAAAAATATTTTCTTTTTTTCTTTCCTTACCAATATTGGTTAGAAAATTTATCATGTCTACACCCTGTGCTCTGTTTAACTACCATGAGGAAAACAATATGCAATGTGTCAATTATTGCGAATGTACTACTAATGTGTTTTTAAGCTATCATATCGTTATTTCTTATTAAAATTAATAAAAACCACATTCACAGCATATTTTGGTTCCTCCAAAACAGCAATATGTCTGGAGGAATTAAAATGTGCAGTAACCTAGGGGTTCAGTTACATATAAAGGCTTTTCTGGATCAAAAGGGGGAATCAGTGAAGGAGGTGGAAAAGACGAGGAAGGGGAGCAGTTAAGAAGACAGACAAAGGCAAAGTAGAGAGCAAGGAAGAGGGTCAGAGAGAGACGTGAAATGAAGTCGGAGGATGTGAAAATATGTCAGAGCAGAAGTAACATTTTAAACACTCTAGGCCTCAGAGTAAAATAGAATTTTTGAATGTTAGTCCACTACATGGATTGCCAGCAGTGTTTGCCTCTTTTTCCTTCACACCATAAAGTAGGGAGCAACTGGTATCGTTAAACACGAGCCTAAGCATCGCAGTGGTGCTATGACCTCACAAACATTGCCATAAGTTTGAGAAAGGAGGGCATTATGTCTCAAACTTTTCTGAAAGAGAATCAGAACTTCTCAAAGCCTAACAGTGACTCATCTCCAATTTCTCCTGTAGGCCTCCATAGTGCCTGTCGATGTATTCAGTTACATATAACGGCTTTTTGAGCATGTCTCCTAGGCTCAATTATCTTCAGCTCTTACGACCACTTTCTCGAAAGGCTGAACTTGGTTCTTAAATGAAAATGTGCTACTTTACCTTATTCAGAAATGGTCCTTCAGCTGTCCAGTGCTTTGGGAAGTAGGCACGACTTTGGAGCTGTTGAATGTACGCAATGATAACACCACCTAACACTTATGCTTAATTTAATAAGGATTAATATTCTTAAAAAACAGCAAATAACTTAAATTTTACCTCAGCACCTGTCTCAGTTATTCTTCTTTCATTGATGGGACAAATACCCAACACCCAAGACTGGAAGAAATGGTTTATCTAGCTCATAGTTACTGGAGACTTCAGTCCATACTCAGCTGGGTCCAGTGCAGAGTGACACATGGTAGAGAGCAACCTTTCATGGTGGTAGCGAAGAGCAGACAGCAAAATGGAGGAGTAACAGCAACAATGGCAACAGGCCAACAACAGCAACAGAAAGTCTGTCTCTCTGTCTCTCCTAGATTGCATTCAGGTTCTCTGCTCCAGGTTGGGAGTAGCATTCACACCCATAATTCTAGCAGTACGAAGACCTACAATCTCATTGGATCATGCATAATCCCAATGGATCACGAGTTAGTCTCAAACACTAGAAGCCCCCATCCCATGACTGCATAATTATTTGTGACTAAACACAAATAATAACAGCACCATCCAATGAGAATATGATAGCAATTATGAGTTAGTTGTAGAAGGACTTGCAAAGTTGGCAAGTTTATGTTGCTAGACCAGCTTCTTATCTCCTGAGCACTGTCTCAGACGTGGGTCAAATCGTGGCAAATCACTGAGTCAATTATTTACTTTGAACACTCCTGAGCAGAAGGCTATGACAGCCCAAGGTAATAAAGGTTTTTATCTCTGCTTCCTTAATGAGTCATGTAGAAAAGCGATGTATGAACAAGTTTTGCTACAGCAGCTTTTCCCCCTGAAGAGAGGTGGTAGATAAATTTCAAAAAGGAGGTAGGTGTCATAGGTGAAGGCTTTTGCAGATGTGCTAAAGTGTTTGGACTTAATCATGTCCACTGGTAGGTGTCGGCAGTCCATAGAGTGTAAGAGCAAATTTGATGGAATAAAAAGATGAATTTTTTATCATTTACAAGCTAAGTCAAAGGTATTTGATACTCAGAAAGCCAGTGATGATAAGCCCAGTATCTATGTTATAGAATAATAGTATCACAAAGCTTTTCTGCTGGAGGGTTGATAATGTAAGTTAACAGACCGACAATTGGAGAATAAGAAGGGCTATAAGGATAGCCAATATTTTGGCCCTAGCCCTTCAAGGTCAA